>CM033405.1:14011614-14248970 GCA_019426215.1 Buddleja alternifolia | reverse complement strand
AAATCCTTCTGTCCATCATTATATCCTTCGTCATAGTACGGAGTTCGTTGGATTGCTGAATCCGATTCTTTATTGTTCATCGACCGCTCTTCGGTTGTAAGAGGTCTTATTTGCCTTTGTATATGAAAGAATTAACCTTGCCTTGAGCTTGGTTATTGTTGAATGGGGGCCTTGGTGCTTGATAGATGCCGGATGGGCATTTTGTGCCGGATTGGGCCTCCTTGGAAAATTTTCGGGCACATGGAAGTTCAATTGAGGTCGATTGGCATTTCCACATAGTTTACATTGCCAACCATTGTTTCAAAGCAACTTCTTCGCCAACTCTTGAACACAAGCAATCTTTTTAGTGGGTGTGATTTTTTCATCATCGGGATAGAGTTCATCTTCCCGGCTAATTGCTCAATCTTGTCCCACACACTTTGGCAATCGAGCCCAAGGAGATCACCACCGGCGCCGGCATTGAGCCTATTTCGGATGCGCGAACGGACTCCATCATGGAATCGTAATACTTGCTCGCTCAATCTTAAGTTGTGATCCGGACATTTTCGGAGCATGTTTTTATATCTAGCCCATGCCTCGGCTAAGGACTCATGATTCCCTTGCTTAAACTCTTTAATATTGCTCCTTAGCTCGTTGATTTTGGAGGGTGCAAAGAATTTGCTCAAAAAGGCATCAACCATTGTCCCCATGTTGTGATGGATTGGGGTGGTAGAGACTTGTACCACATGGTCGCCCTTTCCTTTAATGAGAAGTGGAAGACTCTTAGACGAATTGCATCAAGATCCCGTGGATGAAATTGGGTAGTCATGAGAGTGTCTCTAAAGTCTCCGAATGCTCATGAGGTGATTCATGGGGCTCTCCATAGAAGGGTTCGCTTTGCACCATGCTAAAGAGGTGTGACGGAATGTGATAATTTGGTGCATAGAAATTTGAAAGATCACGGGTCCCGGTATGGTGTGGACCCTTGGAGGTAGACTTTCCCGGACCGATGGAAGTCTTTGAGGAAGTGCCGGTTGCATAGCTTGGAAAAGATTTTGCAGCCATTACCTATTTTCCGGAAGATTTATGTCGGGAAATTCCCATTTGGATTTAGATTGTCGGCCATTTCTCGAGCTAGTCTACTAGATCGAAGAACACGCTCTATCTCCGGCTCAAAATTGTATAGGGGCTCGTTAGAAGAGCGGGTCATGCACCACAAATTACACCTAACAAATAACCACAAGAAAAAAAATTAGAATAATAAAATAAAGAAAGGTTAGAAATATACGAAAAACTAAGAATTATGAAAATTTAAACAAAAAAAAAATCAAAAACTAAATGAAAAAGTCCCCGGCAACGGCGCCAAAAACTTGACACGCTAAAAGCTAACGTGCTATATAGCAAGTGCACTAGTCGTGTGTAGTAATAAAAGTGGACGAGAAGTCCGGATTGTCGAACCACAAGGACTTGAATTCTAGTTTAAGGTTTTATAACAACAAAGATCAATACAATAAAGGTAAAATGAGTGTGAAACGCGTAAGATAGAACAAGGTTGCACAAGTGATTTAAACAAATATAAAGGGAGACTAAGGCACATGCTAGGTTCAAATTGATCAATTATACTTATAAAGATTCTCGTTGAAGTATTACGCTTATATTGTTATGGTGAGAGCTCCGAGGGTAGAGAATAACCGATGTCTCGCGTATAACTCCTATGCTTAGATCGTGATTTCCCAATATTCCTATCCGGAAATCTAACCACTAAACATGCATAACGTACTAGAGTTCACTCGATTTGAATCGAACAACTTCACCTGGGAATCTTTACCTATGTCTAGGGCAATTCCTCATTAGTTGCGGGTCATGATGTGAATTTCTTGCACCCTAAGTCAATTTTCTCCCGAAATATTCACCTAGGCATAAGATTCTAACATATAGTGATCAAGTATATGCAAGATAAGTAAAAACACAAATTCACATCACATAACAATATAAGAATAACCTCAACAATCATCTATTATAAGTATATATCACAATTTGACCTTACATGGCCTTAGTCTTATGAAATTAGTTCATAATAGATAGTATGAAAAACAATAATGAGTAAATACACATATTCATAGACATGAATGAAAATGAAAAGACTATAAAAACTCCCTCTAATTGAATGATGATGGATCTTGAAGTTGAGCCTTCAATCCCCAAGCTCTTTTCCTTCCTCTAGTTTTTCCCTCCAAGAGTGATGAAGAATGGTGATGAATGGTGGAATCCAGAAATCAGATTAGGGCTGCCCCCCCCCCTCCATGAATCTGAAATTGATAGTGAATCATGAAGAGTATGGGTTCCCCCTCCTTTTATAGCCAAAATTCCACTAAAGTATGCATTAAGAATTCCCATTAAAGTTCCCCAATGAGAATTCCACCTAAGGTGATGCTTAAAATTTGGCTTTTAAGATTCCAACCAGCTAAAAAATGCTAAACTTTCGGCCCTTAAGAATTCCACCAGCATAACCATGTGAAAACTTCAACAAACACATGCATGCTGCCATTTTCTTGCTTTCCAGCGCAGTCTTAGTAGTTTACTCATAAACGTCTCCACAGATCTCCAAATTGGATGATTCAAGTCCCCATGTTCCGATAAAACATAGATCTACAACTTTCCAGAAGGACATTTTGTCCAATTCGGTCTGTAAGTATACCTAAATTACGTTTCAACATGGAGGTTATTTCTGATTTGGCGCCCATAAAGTAAATCTACCAAGAAACACACTTATGACAACCCCTCAACACATGTGCTGAATTATGGACAAAAGTGATTCTTACCCATCATATAATGCTGGAATTTAGGTTGAATAGGGGTAACATTCGGACTATCCATGCCTAGGCATGACTAGGAGGGCGTTGGGCCGTATCTTCGCACATGTACTTTTTTGTTCGGCGCAGCAATCGTATTTCCTTCACAATTATCTCTATAGACCTCCGATTTGGATGTTTCAAGTTCCCATTTGAATCTAAGACATACATCTAAAACTTTGTAGAAGGAAACTTTGTCTAAGTCGGTCTCAAAATGTACGGAATTATCGCTCGAATGTGGTAGGAGATGCATAAACCGCCTAGGTGTTGAAAAACATGCTTGAACTTGTTTTGTACATCATTTTTCTTCCCTTTTCTTCATGTATTCTCATTTATTACCTGTATTCACTTAACACACCTATTAAATGCAAATGTGACATGATTTAAGCAATAAGTGAATCCAAATCATAAGAATTACGGTCTTAAAAACACGTAAAAACACCTCTTATCAAGGAGGCTCATACATTGATCTTTATAGTGTCCCTTCGTCTTGCAGTTAAAACATTTCCCACTTTTCCTTTTGACTTTCTTGATACCGTCCTTTGCTTGCAGTTTGTTGCCCTTCTTCTTCTTCTTTCTCCCTTTACTTTTCTTGTTAACAAAAGCGGGGACGAAGAAGTGTCAACAAGCAGCACAGACTTAGTCTTCTTGACCGTTGCCTCAGCAGTGCGCAACATGTCCAATAACTCAGGAAGAGTGACAACTAATTGGTTCATGTGGAAACTCACTACGAACTGATCGTAGGCAGGAGAGAGGAATGAAGGACTAAATCAATAGCTAAGTCAGGATTTATCGGCACCTCCATGTCATTGAGTTTGTTCACCAGGAAATCATTCTCATGACATGGTCGGTGACCGATGTTCCTTCAATCATGCGAGCTCTAAACAACTCACGAGAGATAGCAAACCTCTCACGGAGCATCTTAATGTCGTACAACTCTTCTAGTGCAAAATAATTTTCGATACATGATCCACAGTCTCAGACTGCCTCTGCAACTCATTAGTTATGGAGGCTAGAATGAGACAATGCACATAGATATCGTCTTTATGCCATTTCTCATGCGCATCTCGAGCAGCCCTTGGAGCACTGGCCTCAGGTACAGGTTCAATAGGTTGGTCTTGACTTTCAGATTGTAAAACAATCTTAAGGTTGCGATACCAGTCAAGGAAGTTCGGGCTATTTAGCTTATTAGTTTCAAGGATTACCGAGAGTGAGGTTTTAGTCATTTAACTGTTATTTTACGAAAATGTAAAAAGCATTAGCATTTAATCATAGATTATATCCACAATAAATTCGGGAAATTTTAACTTCAATTGTGCTCCGACTGACGGAAGACGGGGAATGTAACAATTTCCAGCAGGCTCAGGCGTCAAATGTCCCTACTGCATTCCACGACTCGTAAGACAATGGTGGTAACATCTAATCAGGCACGACAGCCCCATCCACATCCAGGTGGTTTTCGAGATGTTTACCTTACATTTCATGTATGTCCCGAGAACACGATGCAACTGTACACTAGTTTGCGTTTAAGTCCGACCCATCAAATTCTCACAGCATAATAGTAGCCGAGTGGTCCCACAACTCATGGACAACTCCTTAGCGAAATTGAAACCCGTGTGCACTTTTAGTATGACCGCCTGTCATATAGAAAGCTTAGTTGTGAGATTAGTACACTTAACTTGCCACCATTCCACGACCGTGAGACAATGATAACAAGCCGCGCTATTTCCTCTCACATCTAATGATTGAAGGCACTAGACCTCTAATCAAGGGGCTTCCGGGCCCCCGATTTATCCATTTAGGGACTTAATGTGGATATGGGGTTTTCATATACAAGGTCTCACCATTTTCATTTATTTATCTTTCTTACGTGATCATGCAACACAGCATATCATATATAAGATACTAACGATAACTAACAAGCATGCTATACACAAAGCAGTAAATGTGATTCTAGTCAAGCCAATCCTAAAAACACCCCGAGCCATCAAGGTGTCGACCAATCTAATCTACGAACCCGGACCCTACACTAAGGTCTTCACAGCTCCTCGAGCTTGAACGTCTCCATCATTGTCTTCAAGATGTCTTCATCTTCGTCTTTAATTACAACAATATATAGAAAAAGAGACCTCACCCTCTCATGTACATAAAATGAAAACATGGCACGCAGGCCACAAATTAAAACGACTAGTCTATGGTTCGACCCGGATAACCACATAATCACATAATACATGCTCGCATCATGCTTTCATAAATATAAATTTACAGGCTTAAATAAAGATAATCTAATTCAATTAGTGGACCAATTAATTATTTTCAAAAAATAAATTTCAGAAAATCCCATGGAAAATCATAATTCTCCATTTATCCGAAAATTAATTCAATTTCAAAAACTTTAATATTATTCTATTCTAGGAATCAATTAATATCATATTAATTTTTCAAGAACTAAATAATAAATACATATTTTGAAAAATTAATGAAAAAGACCACATTTTCCATTTAATCCAAAAAAGCCCAATTTCAAAATAATATTTAATTTAATTTCCAAAGTCCATAAAATACCATTTTTTCTCATACTTGGAATTTAAATAAAACTTATATTCTTTGAAAGTCCATAATGAAGTCCACTTCTTCATTTAATCATAAAAGCCCCAAATTTTTAAAAACACAATTTCATTTTAATATTGAAAGTCAATAAAATACCAATTTTATTGCGTCCTTTCAAATTTAAATGAAAATTCATACTTTGGAAAAACATGAAGAAATCCATTTCTTCAAAGAGAGGCCAACTTAAAAATTCAATTTTATTCTAATTTCGAAAGTCAATAAAATACTAATTTTATTTCTTCCTTTCAAATTTTAAATAAAAAAACCACGTTTTCGAAAATCCATGAAGAAACCCATTTTCAAAAAACTCAATTTTATTTTAATCTTGAAAGTTAATAAAATATCAATTTTATTTTGTCCTTTCAAAATATAAATAAAAGCCCATGTCTTTTGAAAAGTCCAATTTTAGGCCCAAGCCCAAAATTATAAAATTACAAAATAGCCCCATAGGGGTCAATTGCACCGTCGTGACGGGCAAGCGGCGGTGCAACAGCGGGGATCGCTGTTTGCGCCTCCACGCACACAGCTGCCTTGCTGTCCACGCGTGGAGTTGCAACAGCGACTCACTGTCCATTTCTGCGATAAGGCGTCGTGTGCCACCTATCACTTACGGCGACGACAGCAGGTGTACCCGCGATGGTGCGTGAGCACAATCGCGAGATCAAGCCCATTTTCTGTCGCCTTTTCATGCATAGTGGTACACGAATCCTATGTGCAATTTCATGATACAAAAGGCAACAATCCAAGTTTCGTCAAAACCCAATTCCTAGATTTTGAAAATTCCATTTTTCAGATCCAAATCAATTTTCAGATTTAAACGATTTTAATTGGTCCGAAAATAAAATCAGAAAATCCAATCCATTTTACATACGATAAAACAAACTTTAAAGCACATAAACATAAACGCATACAAAGAATCCAAGTCTTGTCAAAACCTCAGCTTTGATACCACTGTTGGAATCTCGGTACAAACCCCCGGCGACAACATCGCAACGAAAGGTATAAAAAAAAAATTTTTTAAAAAAAGCAGCATCCACAAAAGTAGGGCTAGGAAGACATGGTGCCATCGGATTCAAAAACTATCCTAAAGGAAGTTTTCTCGTGTTTACCCCTTGATGACCATAAAGAAGCAATGTCTTTTAAGCAACTCCCTGCTACCTCTCCGGATGGATTTGCCCTAGCGCCCCAAGTGTTGCGGCTCTAAGTTTATCCACATCTTACCTCGTACCCTCGATTATCTCCACTAGTGCTAGCAAGGAGAATATCGAATTTTGGCTTATGAGTAATGGATAGGAATATATTTTGGTGTTCTTCGTACTCCACACATGAGTTGAAGAAATAGATGTGAAAGAGATAGAGGAGAAAAGATGGGGATAATTGTTCCACAATCAAAATTATGTAGAATGAATAAAAATCAACTTGTAAATAAAATATCAATACATGTATATATATATAGGGTGAGAGTCCAAAAATATGGAAACTCACATACACACACACAAACATATACACGCCTAAATAGGCGTGTGTGTGTGTGCGTGTGTATATATATATATTTTATTCTAAGTTTCCTTCCATCTTATTTTTCTTCTTTAGTTAATTAGATCCACTAATTAACAAACAAGATCTTTCCATATATTTGAGATCCTTCCCAAATATACAAGATCTATCCAAATAAGATCTTTCCATATAATTAGGCCACTAACTAGTTAATTAGTTCTTACCATATCTACAATATCTATCCTGCTATATTTGTAAAATCTTTCCATATCAATTAGTTACCTAATTAATAGATTCTACCAAATATATTATAAGATATTTATTAAATATACATATACACATACATAGACTTGGTGAATAGGATAAAATCCTCCACCAAAGTCGTACACATACATGCCTAGCGTGCATTTTATATATATATATATATATATATATATATATATTTATTTATTTATTTTCTGTTTCACAGATTAATTAATTAGACCACCATATAATTAACTAGTTTTTTCCAATTTAATACTCCAATATTAAATAATAATACTTTTATTAATTAAGACCACTTAATTAATATATTCCTTTTTCCCGATTAATTAATCTCTTCATTAATTCTTAAAGAATTAACTAGCCAATAGGTACTACACTAAGTATTGTGTGTGACCCCTTAGGCTCATTAACAAGCTAGCAATAAGTCCTTCCATAGGCTAGTTTAATTATTCATAATAATTAACTAGACCTTGGATTAATTTCACCAATTAACCTAAAGCACCTATCGGTCGTGGTTCGATGTCTAACAACATCGCCACGACTTCCTAGATGTTAACGATGAAAATACAAACCTATCCAGATTTCGATCTTTGTGTGAGTCGAATCCCTCCATCTTTTTCCAGTCTAAGACCTAGGACTTGGTGACGGTCGAAACCTTAATAGCCTCAAAAACTATGATTATGTTGGTTCCACCAATGATCCAGTCTTCTAAGTAGGGATCACCAATCCCTCTTATAAGACAAAGCTCTAGCCAGAGACTTTTCGATCATTCAGCATAGGAAATACTGGGTCCTCGTGACCTTGGATGAATCCCTTCCGACTGTCACTTGTTTCGCAATACTACCAGACTATACCCAACATACATGTCGTATGACTCTCCTAGAGTGCACGTGCATATCAAAGCATAGTGGATAGTACCCTTTCCAATGACATCTCAAGTCTAAGGATTATCTCACACTACAAATCCGAAGGACTCCAAGTTCGATAGCACCAACGAGGAATCCTTGTGGATCCGTTCAATTCCATAATCAAAGTATGAATCTTCATATATGTATTATCATACAAGTCATTGACAATGGAACACGTTGACTTCTTGGGAGAGTTATATGCATGAAAAAGTCTTGGCGAGGCCAATGATATCCCACATCTCACAGCCTCTATGACTTGGAACATATTTTAGGATTACGGTCTTTATTCCATAGGTATCCCGACTGCTCCCCTAACCATATGTAATCCATGGAATCTTTATATATACTTACAAAAGTAGTCGACAATAAAGAAGCATTCCATAATAAGCTTAATATAATCTAAATGATAAGACTGTCATAATGTTAATGTTCAAGCCAATAGATGGCTCGCTGGGCACATAACACTTTCAACAACCTGGCCACCATTCTACACTCTATACACAGTAGCCTCAAAAAGAGAAAATAAACCCCTTCCCCTCTCTGATTAGCCGTCCACTAAAAGAAGAGAATGTGGAAGAGTTTTTTTCGGTGTTTTTCCAGCGCGGGGACTTAGAGGTGATGTGCTTTCATCACTTGGGTCAAGAAATTAAAGAAGGCAAAATAGTGAAGTTGGAGAAAAAAATCAAAGAAGACGAGATTTTCTCCAACTACTTCGCTTCAAGGATAAAGTACTTCTATCCTTCTCTTCATATACACATAATCTCCAGTTGATCACTCGAGAAACTTTGTTTTTAATTTTATTCGCTGCGAAAGTAGCTTCCCAATAGAAGGACGAAAATTAAGAAAGCAAATAGCCTAAAATAATTGTCATTCTCATCATCTATCTATTTTGTTTCTGAGTTCTTCATTTATTATTACTCAAGAATATCAAATTCAAGAAACACACATACACATACTTTGTTATGTATATTACTTTCACCTAGTCTAGATCAACCTCGCTAAAAACTATGAAGAAGTGGGTATTTCGAGGTATAGATTAACCTTAGAAGAGAAACGCTTGAATATCTAAGGTGAATAAAATATGAGAACGGTTGGCAACTTCTTGAAGCTTGAAAATTCCAATAATGTCAAATTTGCTATGCTGTCATCCCCGACTTTATTTTCATCTCACTTTAGCCTTTTCCGGTGATTTTTTGTTAGGAAATTTCATGTTAGATGTTTTGATGATGACAAGATAGGATTTTATGTTAGACCCCAAATATAATGTAAGTTTCTGTTTTAATAGATCTGTGTATAAGCGTTCGAAAGTATGTAACTGTAATTAGACTTGTAATTTTTATCTTTATAGATTTTAGACTAAGTATTAGATACCGAATCACTAATAGAATTCTAGGTGAGTCTATTAGAGATGAAGTTGAAGATCAGAGTCTGAAGTCAAAAGAAGATGAAGATTTGTTCTTAGCGTCTGTCAAATGCTAAAGGACCTTTTCAGGATTTATGGATCAAGCGCTCAAAGCACTCTAGCGATTTGCATCAGATTCACTTGAAATAAATCCTCAAGTCATGAAGGACTTAAATGCAATCATTCAATGGACAATTATTTCAAACGGGAAATAAATTTAAATGCATTAAATGCCTGATAAGTGCATTAAATGTGATAAGCTCTTATGACTTGTGGACAAGCCACCTTTTTTACTAGACTGTCAGAATGTCAGAGTTTATAGCTGCTCCCGTCCAATCGGAACCAGCGAATTTTTAGGAATGTCAGAGAAAAGGTAGAATCACGCTCCACGTGACAGGTACGCTCCTACATGTGTCCAACGGACAGATCCCAAGAATTTCCTATAAATACCTTACCTCTAGCAAACCCTAAAAAAGGTGACACAGAGAGATACATACGTACATGCACAAGAAAACTTTGCTGAAAAGAAAAAGCTTAGAAACTCCATAGCTAAAATCTTTCAAGCTTTTCATTTACATTTTAGACAGTCGCAAATATCTCAAACCTCTTCCAAAGAAGAAACCTAAATTCTTACTCAGATATTCCAAGTTGCTTGATCTTTCCAAAAACAAACAAAACCTGTGTGACAAAACCCTCAACCTTTCATCTGAGTGAGAAAGCCGTTGAAACCCCTTACATGCAGTATTTCTGAGTGGGAGAAGCTTGTAGAAGAAGATCTCCATTGGTGCTGACATCTGTGTGATCAAGGAGCTCGAGATCATTTTCACCTATTTACTATCTTGTAGAAGATTCTGTGTGATTCTTTGATAATCATCTTAGTAATTTCCCTCCAAGTGAAAAAGGAGAAGAAGGACGTAGCTGGGATTACATCATCCAGTGAACCTTATATATCTTGTGTCATTTACTTTTATTATTGTCTTGCTTTATATTATTCTATCTATTCTGAAAAAGACAAGTCAATCTGCTAAGTGACTATTTAACTAAAACGAACGCTAAAGCTTTAAAATCATTTCCGCTGTGCTAACCCTGATTAAGCGATCTAAGCATTACCCTACTTTGGTAAATTGCTGAAATCACTAAGTCTAAGTTATCTTTACTGAAGCGTCTGACCCAAGCGCTCAGCTTTCTAAGCGTTCTAATCTTTAAAAGTGATACGAAATTTTTGAAGTCGAAAAAGACTTCAGGGTCTATTCAACCCCCTCCCCTTTCTAGACCCTTTCGTATGCCACTTGGGACCACCAAGTGGTATCAGAGTAGTTGAAGTAGAAACCTAAGCGTTTCCGAGCGTAACTGCTTGTTTAGATCCATCTTTCTAAAACTTAGTCGTTTTAAAACTCTCTCTCAAAACATCTCATTATGGCTTTTAACAAAATGCCTAAGTTGGTAGAGTCAAACTATGATTCTTGGAAACTTAGAGCATTCGCGTATTTATGTTCTTGCGATAATGAAATGTGTGATGTAATTTCAGATGGCCCCATTAAGATCATGAAAGTGATAACTCGAGCACCTAGAGCTGATGAAGCCACTCCAGATGGATAGCGAAACCTAAGTTAGAATGGAAGCCTGATGATCGGAAAAGAGCAAATCTAGATAATGTTGGACGAAGTGCACTTTACTCAGCGTTAGGAGACAATGATGCATTGTTCAACAAGATCAAGCAATGTAAAACTTCCAAAGAAATATGGGATAAGTTGGCTATAGTGTGTGAAGGTTTAGCACAGATGAAGGAGAATAAGCTCTCCATAGCTATGCAAAGATTTGAACATTTCAAGATGCAGCCCAACGAGACGCTAAAACAATTGGACGCAAGGTTCACTTTGCTCATCACAGAGTTAGCGTCATTAGACAAGGAATTGACCAACAAGGAAATGGTCAATAAGATTTTCAGAAGTCTTCCAAGCAAGTATTTTATTAAGACTGTTGCTATGAGAGAATCACAAACATTGGAGACTCTTACTCCAGAACATGTGTTTTTAGAGTTAAAGGCATTTGAGTTCGAATTGGGTGAAGTCAACGACACATCGACTTCAGCGACTGAATCAGGAGCGTTAATCGCTACTACCAGAAGTAAGGGTAAAGCGGTTAGTGAGGTTAAATCAACGGAATCCAATGAAGAAAAGGAGATGGCTTTATTGGTCAAGAAATTCAAGAAATTTCTAAGATATGAAAAGAGAAATCCTATTGGACAAACTTCATTTCAAACTCCTCCCCCTGCTCTAGCGCCTCAGTATCAAGCGCTAGTATATTCTGCACCTCAACCAGTAGCGCCAGTTCCATATCAAGCGCCACAGTCTCCTACTCAGGATCTCTCAGCGCCAGTCATTTCCAAGCGATTAACCACTGAACAGAAAATGAAAACTAATTTGTGTTATAATTGCAAGAAACCAGGGCAGTACCAGGTAAACTGTCCTTATCCAAATGTGTCTAAGCCCACAAGGCAAGACTATGCGGATAGAAACCAATTCAGGAGCAACCTTCGCCAACAAGGTTTGCTAGCGGAATCTGAACCATTCTCCGCACCTGAAGAGGATTTGGAATCATTAGATGAAAGTAGTGATGATGAGCCAACAAGTGACTCAGCGTTGATTTGTCTCATGGCGAGAGATGATGAAGCGTCTGACGACTTGCTACCTGAGGTAACCACTGAATTATCTCATCCTCTTTCGTATGATGAATTACTTGACAAAGTTAATGAATATTATAAAGATTGTCACGATGCCACCAAAATATATCAAAATCACTTTGTTATTATTTCATCGCTCACAAGTGATAAAGTAACGCTCCAAGCAGAGTTGCAAGTTCAGCAACAATGCATTGAGAAGAACCAATCGCTTGAGAGTGAGATTACTCAATTGAAAAGTGAACTTGATATAATAGTCAAAAGAGAAGCTGATCTGATCGCTAGACTTGCTAAATCAGAGCAGCTCGTCTCATCATTATAAAATCTTCAAGAAAGTTGGATAATGTGACTGAAGTAACAAGAATGTTTGGTGAAAAGACCAGTTTAGGATGCAATAAATTCGGTAAACAACCAAATAAATCTAATGTTACGGCGAACAACAAAGGAAAGGGTGTTTTCTTTGTTGAGAAAGGTTCACAAAGTCAAATGATGAGTGAACCAAGCGACAATGGTACGAGGCCAAATGAAAAAGCCAAAGCTGACTCAAGCAAGGGTAAGGCAAATGCAAATGATTCACAAAGAAAGGTTCATCCAAACGCTCAAAAGGCTAAGGATAAACCTAACCACTGTGAATTAAGTTCTAAGCATCTAGCACCAAAAGTACAACCCAAGCCAGCGCCAAGGAAATACCAGCGTCAATATCCAAGACAGTCAAGATCAAATTATCGATACTATGATGATTATGATTATGACTATGACTATGATTATGATTACTATTATAATCGAGGATATTATTATACACCCAAAAAGCACACACAACACAAGGTGAATAAAAAACACACACAACACAATGTGAAACCCAAGAAGGCCAATATTCTTATAATGAAGACTAGGCAAATATGAGTTCCTAAAGTTTTAATTCAAACCAAAGTTACTAACGTTGAAGGACCCAAGACAGCATGGGTACCTAAGAAGAATTAGAAATGTCCTTTAAATGCAAGTACCTAGAGCCAACACCGATACTTCAGTTTGGTACATTGATAGTGGATCGTCAAGACACATAACGGGTTCTAAAGATCTTCTAGTCAACTATCGAGCTACCAACGGTCCTCAAGTTATATTCGGTGATAACTCCAAAGGTAAAACCAAAGGTATAGGTATCATGCATAGGGGGAACATTATGATCAGTGATGTATACTATGTTGAGGGTCTTAAGCATAATTTGTTAAGCATTAGTCAATTTTGTGATGAAGGCTTTGAAGTAAAATTTTCAAGCGACTTCTGCTATGTTAACAACGCTAAGACTAAGTCTACTAAATTAAGAGGAAAAAGAACAAACAATGTTTATTTAGTGGATTGGGGTTCTACAATTGATAACAAACCCACATGCTTTGTTGCTAAAACTCAAAATGAATTGGGTTGGTTATGGCATCGAAAAATGAATCACCTTAACTTTAAGGCAATCTCTCAGTTAATATCGCTAAATCTTGTAGAAGGATTACCTAAGGGTTCCTTTCAAAAGAATCGCTTATGTGATGCATGTCAAATAGGTAAACAAGTTAAATCATCTTTTAAGAAGAAACCTTGCTTATCTACTTCTAGAGTCCTTGAACTATTGCATCTAGATTTGTTTGGTCCTATTCAAATCATGAGTGTTAGTGGTAAAAAGTACTCGCTAGTAATAGTTGATGATTTCTCTCGCTATACATGGGTAGAATTCCTAGCGACCAAAGATGAAACTAGTGTCAAGCTCACATCACTAATTCGTCAATTGCAAATTTATAAAGATTTAAAAGTGACGAGAATTAGAAGCGATAGAGGAACTGAATTTACTAACAAATTTGTTGAGAAGTTTTGTATAAATTTTGGAATACTTCATGAGTATTCTGCTCCTAGAACACCTTAACAGAATGGAGTTGCCGAGCGACGGAATAGAACGCTTAATGAAGCTGCTAGGACGATGCTTGCACAGTCTAAGCTGCCTCAAAGGTTTTGGGCCGAAGCTATCAATACCGCTTGCTACACTCAAAACCGGCGTCTGATCAATAAGCAACATGAGAAGACTCTATATGAGTTGTGGAAGGGACGTAAGCCTAACGTTTCATATTTTCATGTATTTGGTTCAAAATGTTTCATTCATAACAATGGATCCCAAAGTCTCTTTCTAGGCTATGCCAAGAACGGAAAGAATTTTCACATCCTAAATAAGATCAAATCGAAGGTTGAAGAGTCCATTCATGTTGTGTTTGATGATGCTAACCAAGAACCGAGTAAGGTTAATCCTGATTATGTAGGAATTGAAGATCTTACCCAACAAGCGTCACAAATCAATCTTGGTGTTGACGAGGATGATGAGATCTTCGTGCCTATTCCTAAAGTTACTCGTGAGGTTACAAATGATGATATTATCAGAATCGCTGATGATCATGAAGAGAATGATCATCAAGAGCAAATTGGAACTTTGAATGATGCAGCGACTGCGCAAGAGACAAATGAGGGTCAAGCGATTGACAACCAAGAGTCTCTCAACCCGTTCCAACCAGACCGTAAATGTCTTAGAGACCATCCACCAGAGTGAGTAATTGGAGATATTGAAGCACCTGTTAGAACTAGGTCCGCTACAATCAATGAGGCCATGTTTGCAAATTTCTTGTCTCAAATGAAACCAAAGAAAGTGGATGAAGCGCTCAGTGATTCAAGTTGGGTAGAAGCAATGCAAGAAGAGCGTAACGAATTTGAGAGAAGCAAAGTTTGGACGCTAGTACCAAGACCAACTCACCAAGGAGTTATTGGAACTAGATGGGTTTTTAGGAACAAGATGGATGAAGATGGCATTGTTATAAGAAACAAAGCCAGATTAGTCGCTCAGGGTTATTGTCAAGAAGAGGGTTTTGATTTTGATGAGACATATGCCCCAGTAGCCCGTCTTGAAGCTATTCGTATGTTCCTAGCGTTTGCCGCATTCAATAAGTTCACAGTATACCAAATGGACGTGAAGAGTGCATTCCTGAATGGTAAAATCCAAGAAGAAGTTTATGTGGGGCAACCACCAGGATTCATCAACAACCATGGCAAGAGTATGGTCTACAAATTGGATAAGGCACTCTATGGCCTTAAACAAGCACCAAGAGCATGGTATGACACTCTCTCTATCATCCTTATAGGTAAAGGCTTTTCAAAAGGCAGCGTTGATACAACGTTATTTAAAATTACCCATAATGAAGTATTCTCTTAGTCCAGATTTATGTTGATGATATTATATTTGGTTCTACCAATAAGCGATTGTGTGAGAAATTTTCGAAAATGATGCAAGAACAATTTGAAATGAGCATGATGGGTGAATTAACTTTCTTCTTACGATTACAAGTTAAACAACTCCCTAATGGCATATTTATAAACCAAGTTAAATATACAAGGGATATGATTAAGAAATTTGGTATGGAAAATGCATCATCTTCAAAAATTCCAATGAGCCAAACGCTTAAGCTAGATAAAGATGGAAGGTGGGAAGAAAATTGATATCACAAACTATAGAGGTATCATTGGATCACTTCTTTATCTTACCGCTAGTAGACCTGATATTATGTTTTCGGTATGCATGTGTGCACGCTTTCAAGCTGGTCCTAGAGAATCACACTTAAATGCTACCAAGAGAATCCTTAAATACCTAAAAGGCACACAAAATGTGGGCTTATGGTATCCAAGGGACTCTCCTTTTGAACTACTTGGTTATTCAGACGCAGATTTTGCAAGATGCAAAATAGATAGAAAGAGTACTAGTGCTACATGTCAATTTCTAGGTGATAGACTAATTTCGTGGCATAGTAAGAAACAACAATCCATAGCGACTTCTACCGCTGAAGCAGAGTACGTAGCCGCTGGGAGTTGTTGTGCACAAATCCTTTAGATGAGACAACAACTTAGAGATTATGGAACAATTCTAGGTCCTACCCCAATCCATTGTGATGACCAAAGCGCTTTAGCTATGACCCAAAATCCTGTTCTCCATTCTAGAACTAAACACATTGACATTCGATACCATTTCTTGCGTGACCATGTTCAAAAGAAAGATATCTCCATGCACTTTATTGGAACTAACAAACAATTGGCAGATATCTTCACCAAAGCGCTCAACGAACAACGCTTTCTCACTTTGAGAAGTGAAGTAGGTATGATTGATTTAAACGCTTAAATCATAGAGCATCATATTTTATAGGCATATAATTAGGGGGAATCCACTTTATGATTATGTCTAAATCGTTTTTCAAATTGAAATGAGTTATTAATTTTAGGGGGAACTTTAAAATTATACTTATCTCAATTCATAAGCGACTGTGATCAAAATTGACTTTGACAATTTATGCATTGATCATTAGCGCTTATCTATTATGCATGACAAATTCAATCTCTAATAAATGAAAATGTCTTTTATAAATCCAAGCGGTTGAGTTTATCTTTAACTTTAAGAAATTAAATTTTGCTCTTAAAAAGACTTCAACGTTAAAAAAATTTCCACTTTAACGCTAAGTAATCCTTTTCTGAAACTCATGCATAGTTTTCATCGCTGAAAGTAGCATGAGGATAAGTCCAAAAGATTAGATTTGACAACTGCCCACACGTGCTTATCACATCAAACTGACGGTTAATGATTCCTATCTAAAAACTAGGTGGTTCAGTAACTGCACCAGTCTGAGTACGTGTCAGTGTACTATCAGGCGCATGTATTTCACGCTGAAAATTTCAAATTTATTCAAACGTTTTTGAAAAAGTAACTGCGGATTTCAAACCATTATATTCCACAGTAGTTACCCATTTTACCGCACTTTTTGACATCCGTCTTTATGAGTAAACGGCTCAGATTTACTTTTCGTTATTTTCAAAATTAACTTCTGAACACGTGTCATTTATCTATCAATTGAGGAGTTATTTTTGCCTCGTATTTAAACCCTTCACAACCTTTATAGTAAAACTTTATCACTTTCAAACTCTTCAACTGTAAAAGGTCTCTCTAATTTAGTTAAGAAAAATTGATAATTCTAACTTCTAAATTTTTGAATGAAAAGCTTCTAGAATGAATTTTTGAGAATGGTTTTTTTTATATAAATTTTTTAATACAAAAATTTGTTTTACAAGAATTTTAATAATTTTTCATATACAAAACTACTTCTTTGATCTATATATTATATGTGATAAATATGTAAAACATCACTTATGAAGATTTTAATTAGGAACGGTTGGTTTTTGCGTAATAAATATTTTATTTTATGAAGATATGTCAAAGAGGAGCAATGTGCCAGTTATTTTATACTTGGGAAGTAACATTTTACAAAATGGTGATTTCCTGAGATACGATTGTAACCCAGTCGCGTATATGAGAGTATCTCGTCGAATGGCTTTTACCAGATTGTTGTTTAAAATATATGAAAAGACTCACATTGATTCCAATGGATTTCTGTTGAAAGTCTCTAGCAAGTATTCCATGAACGACATGTCTCCATAAGGGATATATCCTTATGGACATAGAAAATGATGACAATTTAAGGTTCTTTTTTAATCCTAAAAATGGAATGTGTTGTTTGAAACTTTTTATTGTGGAGTTAGCAATCCACTCCAATATCGCTCTGAAAATGGATACGAGCCATAAATGGGGTACTTATGTATCGATGTTAACGAAAGATAATGTACGGAATTCGCCGATTATCACCCAAAGGTGGATACGTATTGCAATTCATGACTTCAGTAAAGGTCCATCAACACCTGCTCGAGATACTTCTGGGATATGGCAACATGATTTTCACTTTAGCAGCTATAGATAAGTTGTTAGTACTCCCACCTGAGCCATTTGAGGACAATTTTCATGAAAATTGTAGTGACTCGGGATCCATTTGAAACAGCTCCGAGCCGGATGAGATTGACTCTGATGCTAGTGTACCATACGAGGAGGTTGACACAGATACCGTGCATGGGGGTACTGTAGATTCTGGTAAGGGGAATTCATCCCAACAACAAGCGTCTTTTAGTGCACCAATGCCCTTCACAACAAATAAACTGGACCTCTATCCAATAACACAGTTCTTCTCTACAACACATCTTGAGGTATATTGGTGATTCAACGGATATCCCAAGTTTTCGGTTGAAGTTTTATGATTAAAGAAATGGAAAGATTTGTACGAACATGGTCTTAATTCAAATCCAAGCAACACGTAATTGACACTATGAAAGTGCACTCCTTACGAATCGAGAAACGTGAATATTTCGCAATAAAGAGTACAAACACAATGTGAAAAGTTGAATGTATACACGTAAATCACATGACATGCCCTAGGTCACATAGAGAGAGAGCGGAAGCGGGAGCATGAGAGCGTCAAAACTTGAAATTACTTGAGAGCGCAAACGCCTTAGAGCCTAAATAAAATTTTAATAATTGTTATAAATTTTTCGACGAAATTGTCTTTAGATATTGTTTTGAAATGATTATCTCATGTTAAAATAATTATTTGTTAACTTGAATTTTGAAAGTAAGATGATGTGATTTTTTTTAAGCTTAAAAAATATTAAGTACGATAAAATAAAAAAGATTAAGATTATTAAAATAATCTTAAATGTAGGCCCTAAATCTTGACTGAAAAGGACACTAAAGATTCAAATTCAACTTTACAAATTCTAGTTTTTGCATTTCTTCAAAATATTTATGTATAGTTTCACTTTTTCTTGTTCTAAGGGCAACTCTTGTTACTTATTTCGATTAATGAAAGAATTTTTATTAAATGTATTTGAAATATCTGCTATCACTGAAAAATTGTTGTTCTTTCTTCAAGTGTGGTCCGTAAATTTTAGAACGAGAATTAATAGTTTAAGAGCATAATAGAGCGAATGTCTCACTATTACCTCGCAAGATCGAGTTCTGAGCACTATTGCGTCAACTTTGTATGGAGGATTATGTGATTTAGGCTATGCCATACAATTCGAAGCTCAGAAAACTATATGATGTTGATGATCACAAAGTATGTTGGGCTTCACACGTGGCTCTTGAATGAAGTGTCTATTGTGTTGGGAATCTTGGTAACATGCGCAGCGAAAATTGAAAAACATATCTGGATTCCCAACAGTCAAGATCAATTTGTGGTACATTGATTTTAAACTAAAATAAGAACATGAATAACGCGATAAATCGCCTACTTCTTGAAGCGTGTTCAACTTGAGATTTCCACCTCCTTTGATTTTTCTGTTCGTCCAACGAGCATAATCTTCTCGTAATCCAAGTAGCGAATATTCCTTGCCTCTAGATCGCCATGCGCGGAGCAGACACCAAAAATCTCCGTCTCAATCTCCAAATCGTGGCTAGGTGTGTGTCTGTGTGTGTGTGTGTGAGAGAGAGAGAGAGAGAGAGAGAGAGAGATGAAAAGAGTTTCTCTATCTTATATTTTTCAATTGGAGGCTAATGAAAAATCACTTGTCTTACACTAGGGCTTGTGTTAGATTAAATAAATCCTTCAATTCAACCTACAAGTCACACGCCCCAAATGAGCTTTTGTACTATCAATTGGACTAAGTTGACCCAGTCAGCTTTGTCCTATTAATCTAATCATATAATATTAAATCCAATTAAATATATTGATTAAAATAATATTTTAATTAATTAATATTCTTTGTTGACCAAATCAACATAATTAATTTAATTATCAATATTTAATCTAATTAAACAATCAATTAAATTAGTTTGTCCAATTAATTTGTCCTTCCAAATGACAAATTACCAAAATGCCCTACAAATACAAAACGTGATTTTCCCTCTATTTCTATACAACGTGACTCTCTAGGTTCGTCTCGATTGGTAGTGGCAGAATACCAAAGGATGTGGGTGACACCAAGCCAACACCGTGGACCCACATCGTAGCCCAACCGAGTACGAAATGACTATGTCATTATGAAACTCTAGATTATTAGTACTCTATGAGGAGAAGCATTTCACTGACGTATCCGGATCGAATGAGAGTCACGAATATGTTAAGTACACAGGACTCGATGCTATGCTAAGAACACAGTAACATGAGATTACCAAACTACTCTCCGTGTCCAACAAGAGTTAGTTCATTAGCTCTAGTTAGAGACTTTTAATCTCATTTACCTATGATCTCCTAGGATACTTCTCGTTTACATTCAAGACAGTGAATTCTCTCTTAGCAATCACTTCACAACTGCTGCTTGTCCATTGGAGCGCACTTCGAGGTCAGCCCCACCAACAGAAGAATTGTGCCTAACTACTCTGATGACAGAACCAATGTCATAAACACACTATGACCGTGACTTCTCACGTCTAAGACTCACACATACTATCATATTCAGTAATCCAATCATTAATAGTTACTGAGTAAAAATCCATGTGATCGAATTAGTACGAGCCGTGTTTGAATACACTAATCCCATTAATATATCTCTGACACACACTCCCACTATCACATAGTGTTCGACTGGTGCTCCTTGTCAGAACACAAATCTTAATGCCCAATTGAGATTCGTTTGTCTCCATACACATGGACTAATTTGTTTATTCAAGATTTATAAATGCCATTAAGAATTACATGAACGAAACATAATTGCCTTTCTATGAGTAAAATGTTTGTACAATATAAATGAATGCCCCATATTCTAACTCTTCATTGGCATCGAGGGCACAAACCCAACATGTTGATCATCACAACTTGGATAAAAAGCAGATTGTTCGAGAACTTATGAGAATAATTAGGTGGCTTGATGCTCACTTGGAGATAAAAATTGTCCAACAGATGATCAAGGACGAATGACTTTGAATTTTTCTTATGCAAAAACATGGTACAACTACCAATGTGCAGTGGAAAATGTAGGGATAATTAGTTTTTACCCTTCCATGTTAGTCCGAAATTGCTAAACTCCCCGTCCTGTTAAAATAAAAGGCAAAAACACCCCTTTGTATATATAAACCCAGAGTGAAATCCTTTTCTGTTAGAAACTTGATAAAAAAGACTTAAAATATCCCTATACTTTTGCCCTGTTTGTAGGGTTAAAATTTACTACAAGACAAATGTATAGAGATGTTTTAAGGACTACATTTTTATTAAGTTTCTAACAGAAAAGAAATTTTGCGCTGAGTTTACATAAACGGATTTTTGCCTATTATTTTAACAGGAAGGGTGTTTAGTAATTTCGGACTAACACATGGTGGTAAAAAATAATAAACCCGAAAATGTATATTGGACTTGAGAGAGCTTAATTTGACCGGTTCTGAAAATTTTTACTGCAACTTTGATCCACAAGTCATCAAAATTACTTTGGCTTTGCCAATCGTTTTCACTTGTGTAATACCGCACCGCTTGGACTTTCCTTGTTCATACCAAATTACCAATAATACTATCATCAATTTTGTCGCACACGTATGGCTTAATGTCCCTTTAACAAGAAGTCAATAGTAGAGGGAAGTTTTTTATTTTTTATTTTTGACAAGGAATAGTAGAGAGGGAATATATCACTTTCATAAAATTCATAATCCATCAATTTCAGCAATAGTATCACCTTTACTTTCGCTTCTAAAATGATTATTACTGTACATGTTACTTCTCGGTTCCCAACAAAAAGTATAAATTTATGAAATTTTAAATTTAGGTAATATGTACAGAATAAAATATCATGTCGTAGCTTAATGTTTAAGCTATTTTATGTAAGATTATTAGGGGAATATTTTCATTTTTATCCCATAAGATTTCACCCATTTCAGATTTAGTGTATTTGAAATTTTAATTGCACTTTTGGTCCCATCAGTTAAAAAATAAATGAAAAAAAGGCAAGTGTCATACACAAAATGTTTTTTGTATTTTCTGGGATAACGACAGTGTATGACACTCGTTTTTTTTCCATTTATTTTTTTATAGCTAGGATTTAAAGTGCAACTGAAATGTCATTAAGACTAATTCTGAAATGGATACGTGATCATAAATTTTTTTGCCATTATTAGTATTGAATACGGAATTAAATAATAAAAGTTAATCATAAAAGAGTTTGCTCTTAGCCTTTGCTATTATATCATACATGTTGGGAAATCGATTCATAATCGAACCCAAATTGGTACGCAGTGGAATTAAAATAGAGACCTAGCTATTATGCGCACATGCATGACATCAAAAATTAAAGCATACATACTATGGCTTAAAACAATTAATTAAACACTTTAATTAATAATTATTATTGCCTATCTATAGCTAACAATTAAAAGACTACATAATTAAACACTTTAATTAAAATCAATAATTGAATAACTATAAAAACAATAATAATTGAAAATGAAGAAAACAAACCTTACATCGAAGATTGGAACTTGCCGGTAGAAGAAGAACTCGTTCACCGCAAAGCCTTCTTCGCAATGCCTCAACAAACTCGGGAGTGTGGGCTCCAAAAATACTACTAAAATAAAACTCTTTAAGAGAAATTTTATTTTCTTAAAAACTAGCTTGTTCTTGAAAAATTGTTCAAGAACTACTTGTCTTTGTTGTGTTTGTTGCATTTGAACTTCCTAATGACACCCCTTTATATAGGGTGAAAAAAAATGAAGAGGCATTAAAAAATTCATGTGGGATGTTAAAGAAAACAAGTGGGGTGGAAAAAACAAAGAAACTTTCGGTGCCCATTTCAGCTGATGGGCCGCGCGTGAACAGTACGCGAGTACTGTTCACGTTGTTACTATTCACAATTTTTTTTTAACTATTTAATTAAATATCTTTTTCCAAACATATTTCCCACATTAATTTTTCATCTAAGTTCAAACTTATCCATCTAATGGATACTTTAGTATTTATTCGTAGAGTTTCAATTTGAGGTTTGCGAAGGGACCTTAGGGAAAATTAATTTTAGCTCAAAGTAAATTAAATCAAATTATCATCACATGATAATATTTAATATTACTTAACAATATTTAATTCCACTAAATAAATATTGTTGCACTCTAAAATTAACTTCAATTTGTTTTTGAGTTCCCATTCTTTCGTAAAGAAATATTTCATTAACTCCTCTATTAAAATATCCATGAAGAAATAAAATTGAGACTACTTTTATTTTATTTCTCACATCTTATCCTATAATGCTCAATTTGCTTCTTATCAACTTTCCAAATGAAAAACTATTTTTCATATAATTTCAGCGACACTTCACTTGAAACACTTTGGCCAAAGTTTTAGAAAAGTCGAACATTGCAAATCCATTATAGGGGATATATCTTATCTCTTATAGAGATTATAGATTTCATATGAATGTCCTTTCCAATCACATTTTTATGTCATTACCCAATGTATAAAGTATATTGGCCACCGAAAACCTCACTTCTAAATACATCAAAGCAATGTGCACTAGATGCATTAGTCCACGACAATCATAGGATTAAGAGTTATTGTTCAAAATTATTTATTTTCGATAGTAGTCAAAATAAATAATTTGATTGGTCCGGTTCAGTGTTTCAATCTAATTGATTTACACGAATGTACTATATATGGAATCCCTATTCCCATGATTAAGACAAATCATCGAATATAGCATATTATAGTCTTTAGCAGATAAGACGCTCATTCTTATCACCGACTATAATCAATTTATAATAACACATGATATACGTAATCCAAGTCTTTTATGGAACATCACTTCCATTTGGATTCTCATATGTAATTATGAACTATGTCTATCTCATAGGACATTTAGTAATACTCATAACTTCTAATATATATTATTTATTTATTCATAATAAACACATTAAATAATTGGATTTTAGGGCATATTCCTAACAATACATATATATATATATATATATATATATAATAAAGTATATTATAGTATCTAAGGAAACTCCACCCACTTAGCCGCCTAGCTTTACTTGGTAATATAATAGTATTTTTACCAAGGGCCTGCTTGCAATTCTGACTTCCATTCTCACGAAATATGAAAGTAAATGCGCGATCAAATTGGCCGCCAGCCAGCAACGCACACCCTATAAATAAGACCCCAAACTCGCATATCTATATCCAGCTCATATATATCTCTAGTGTTTTTGCATTCATTTATTACGTACTTCTCTTAATTAATATAGCTCATCCAATATTATATTGATCGTAAAACAACTACACATCATGTTGTCTTCACAGATTGTTATGCATGAACTATTTGACCTTGATATGGCCTTAACGTTGCCGGACCAAAATTCAACCACAGAGTTAAATAACCGGCAGCCGGATTCTCAATCGACGACGGCGGCCCAGTGCCTGATCGATGAAATGCCGACGGTGGTTAGAGGCGGCGGTGAGTGTACTGTTTGCATGGAGGGCTTCCGATTAGGCGTGACGGTTAAGCAAGTCCACTGCGGTCATATTTTCCATGCTAATTGCATTTTCCAGTGGCTCTGCCTCCATAACTCTTGCCCCTTGTGCCGCACCAAAGTAGTTTTGTAATTCATTTGATTCTTAATTTCTTTTGAGTGAAATTGTTGAAATCATTTTGTTTTGTAAGCTTCTTTATTTATTTTTACTTCATTACTTGGCAATGTTTACCAAGTCAATCAGTTAAAGCAACATTCAAAATTCTTTACCATGTCTGTTTGGAACTTTTGTTTTCACATCACTTTTACAGCAGGTTAGTCAAATCATTTATTTTTTGTTTTCACATCACTTTTACGGCAGGTCAGTCAAATCATTTATTTTGAAATAATGTTCAGTTTCATATTCAACATGATACAAAGACATATATATATATATATATATATATATATATATATATACACACACATTTAATTGTGTATTGCATCCTGTCTATTAAACAATATATTCAACTTATGATGATGTGACATATGGTCATAAGAGCGAATACTACCAATTAATTGATAAAAGTTATATTGGTATTTAAGTGTTCACAAATGACTTCATTGGTACTCAAATTCTAAATTATAACCCTAATTTAGGCATAATTTAGTCCTAATGTTGAAACCCTCGAGAGCAGTGGCCCTCAGGAGTTTGCTTTGCACCGAGGGTGAGACCCCCCGGGGGCAGTGGACAGTGGTGACCCCTAGGGGTTTGTCAGGCCCTATCCCTAGCCATTAATAGGCCCCAGGGTTTTGCCGACCTCCGAGGAATAGCGATCTCTTAGGATTGCTTGGTGGCGATCCTCGAGTTGATTGATCCATGAGGATTTGTCGGTCGCCCGAGATGGGTGGCGGTCCCCAAGCATTTCTGTAGAGTAGGTGGGCTACTTCCGAGGTTTGTAGAGCCCCCAAGGGTGGTGACTTCTGGGTGTGATGGTTTGCTATGGGTTTAATGCCACTCGTTTGGATGCAACACCCGGTCCGGTCCTATGGCCGGTTGGCGGTTTAACCGGCCGGACTAGTCCGGGTATGAAAACATTCCTTGAGACAACTCAATTTAACCGGTTCTCAAAAATTTGGCTGTATCTTTGGTTCGAGAAATGAGATGCTATCCAAGTGGGTATATGCCCAAATGAGTTTTAAACCGTTGGATCATACATGATGAGGTAGTTGATCTAGCACGGAGTTTTCCCCCCTACTATTCCAGTCAAGAGGATCAATAATACGCAGAAATGACACGTTATCAATATTATAGACTGCACTCACACAATGTTGAGTTGCCTACGTACCCGTTCGGGATCAAGTCTAAACGTAGTTCGAATAAGGTGGTTAGAATAGATATGATTCGTAGTATTATGATCACTCGTATTTGTATAAGAGGTTCGTACTCTCGAGTCTCCGATTATCTAAGCTCCACGAGTAATGATTCGTAATATTTATAGCTCAGATTCTCGGTCCCCACTTCTTCATAAATGACTGTATTTATAGAGTTTTCATTCGATACTGTAGGGCGAATGATTGACAAGACGTCTTGCCTACGGATTCCCTACACGTGTATCAGATGGGTGGCACAGATTCGACGCCCATCGGGTCGGGCCATGAACCGACCCTACCCGAATTTCAAAAACACGCGGATCTTGAAGTGTAATGCAAATATCAAGGTTATAGGGGCCGGGTGTGAAACCTGTCTCGTTTCCTTGTATTCGAGGTAGTATCTCACATATACGACCCTATATATTCCAAGGAATACGAGCTGATGACTATTAAATCTAATAATATTTTAGGTATATCGTTAAGTCCCCCACTTCGTGAGTGAAGGGGAAAATACCTGAAAGTTCTTGACCCTTGACTGACGAAGTACAGTTTTATGCAATTGTTACCTCTTCTGGGCATTTACTCCCTTGCTTTTCTTCTTAATTATAAGTCATCCACTGCAATCATTACCTTGCAGCCGTTTCTTCTAATTAACTCTGACACGCCGTTTCCCGAGAAACGTGTCTGTGCTGCCACTCCGTCCTTTCGAATTCCAAGAGACGCAATTGGAATTTGGAACGTCACGTATTTACACCGTCGGATACAACTTTTGATTAAACGATCCGGACCGTTGATTTCAATTTACCCCCCACTATATATATGGAGGACTTACCCTCTCATTTGAATTTTTACTCTTCTTCAGCCTGAGTTGATAGCAGTAAAACGTCGCATCGCACCTTCCGCACCTTCCGACGTCCTTGCTACTCGGAGACCCTCTTCCGTCCAAAATCCGAACTTTTTCAAGCCGCTAGGTATAAGCTTCATCTCTTTTTCATTTATTAGTCCCATACTTTGCATATATATTTCTTTCTTTTATCACTAATGAGTACCTCCGGTGTGGGTGCCTCGCCCCGAGTCTCCGACGAGGAGAATGAGACCTCCTCGTCTGATCATAGCGGGTCAGATAGTAGTTCTAGTAGTCCCAAGACATCCCCCGAACCCGCTGTGAATAACCCACCCATAGCCCTTGAGCCCGAGTCCCCTGACGTTCCCCCTCCATATTCAAATCTCGAGGGAGACGAGGATGTTAATGCCCAGCTATTTCCTGATATGGATAGGGCTCAGAGGCAAATTCCTTGGCTAGGTTACTCCTCAATCTTGACCGCATCGAATATTACGGATATTAGGACTAGATATCACATCCCTCCAGAGTATCGTACAATAGTCCCCAACGAGGGCGATAGAATGCATCGTCCACCCCCAGGGTTTCGCACCATACATGTAGCCCATCTTGCATCAGGCCTTAGATTTCCCCTTCATCCCGCCATAGTAAACATTCTTCTGCATCTTCGTTTGAGCCCCACTCAATTACTTCCAAATTCGTATAGGCATATAATTTTCTTTATAGTCGTAATGAGGATGTACGGGGTTCATCCGAACATAAAAAACTTCAACGGTTTTCTATCAGTGCATCGAAGCACGCAATCCAAGGGGGAAGGCTTTTTCTTCCTCGCACCCCAGCGTCATTGTCGTTTACAATCTCGAACTCAATCTTCATTTGGAGATTGGAAGAAAAGGTTTTTCTTCATCGCTCCACCCTTAAACAAACATTGGAATGTACCTCGTCCATGGGGTATGGACCTCGTTGAGTTGTACAACGTGGGTCGACCCACTATACCTCGACGAACATTGAAACGCATTCTCAAACGGCTGTTCAATCCCGAGGTCGTGATGAGTGAATCAGTGCTTGTCACGTGTGGGCTAAGTAGCGCCAACGTGCCTCCCGTCGAAAATCTGGGTAACTTTTAGACTCGTGTTCTATCCATTGCAACGCCTCGTAACATATTCGATGTATTGCATCTCTAACACTTACTTTTATCCTCCGTAGCAAAGGAAGAAAGACAGGCTCAGTTGGATAAAAGGGCCGTTCTTGCGGCTGAGGCGGTTCAACGGGCAGCAGCAGCAACAGGTCGAGGTACTGGTCGGGGTCATGGCCGTGGATGAACGCAGGGGCAACCCACCCTGAGGATCGGTGAGCCTCAAGGCCAGGGATCTACTCGTGCACAGCCATCACGCACGACTCCAAACGCCCCTCGTCCTCCTCGAAGCAGCAGCACTGCAAACGACCCTGAGACCGAGGAGGGTACTCTAGTCCGTCGACGCCGTCCCAAGGCAATCGGGGAGCTAGCGGGCGCTCCATATGGTCGCCCTGAAAATGACCTCACCGGGAGGCAACGACTCAATCCGCTCCCGGCGAAACCGCAATTACAGCCCCTCCGTCTAGCACGCCAGACGAGCCTAGTGCTCGTGATTTTGAACTGCTTAACGAGGCCGAGTCATTACTTCTTAATGACTACCTCGAATGCGAGGTGACTGAACGTGCACCTCCTCGTCCGGATCAACAGCCCCTCATCCAAGATTGGCACATCTACCCGGATAGCAGCATAATCAAGGATCGCAGCGGCAATACTGCAATTGAGGTATACCAATGCACTCTGTTGCCCAAGGATAAGGCTCTGATCCTCGACCAGCCTCATCCCGTTGTCGAGAAGCAAGCAGCTCATTATCTCGAAAAGGTATACTAGTTTCATCTTAGTATCTGTCCATTCTAAGCCCTATCCTCTTCTATAACCTCATTTGATCTTTTATCATTTCAGACGAAGCTCTTGATACATCAGCTGTCCCTTACTAACTCGAGCTTCAAGGAAATCTTGAGGAGAAAAGAACAGGAGCTCACAGATTATAAGGGACAAGTCCAAGCCGAGTTGCTTGCTGCCCAAGAGGATAAGGAAAAAACCTCTTCTCTACAAGTAAGCTCGACTGGGAACTTAACATTTTATTTTCATTGCATTTGGTATAAGATGAATCTTATTCTCGTCACTCGCAGACGGAGCTCGATATGCTTTGCCGATCCTATAATGCCGACAAGCTCAAAATCGCTGATCAGGAGCAAGCCAATGATGTGCTTCGTCAACAACTGAATGTGCTGCAAGAGGGTACTGACACGCTAAATCCTAGCAAGTATACTAGGTCGTGCAATGTAATAAAGTGGACTATTTAGCCCGGGGTATATCGTCTCCACAGGGACAATTGGATTCAATGCTCGTAATTGCTATATTATCTAACTCTAAGCTAAATCAAATTATAAGGTGATTGATGTTTATACTATGAAAATAATCAAAGATAAATATGTGATAAACAAGATAATAATCAAATGGAATGAGATGATTGGGTTATGATCCTACTATGTTCTATCCTATGCTCATGAACTTCTCAATTATCCGGATTCTTAGAACGTTCTTGATATGGCGAAACCCCCTAATGTATTTATTACTCAATCTCTTGAAATAACAAGCCTATACTAGTTAACAACTTCCTATATCTCTATAGTGAAGATTGAATTAACTAACATGCATTTAGGTTCAAAGGAATTCCTTGTTTACGAAGATCCTACATTCAATCGGGTCATCTTATCACAAAAAGCCACACAACGCAATCGATTCTATCTCTAGTCAATTGTTACGTTATGATGTTTGATTTTTCGATCTCCCTTTATCTATCTCCTCTCGGTCTCAAGACAAAGCATTATATCAAACACATGGTGATCATTCATGTGAAAGCATTAAGCACAAAATCAAACATGTAACAAGAATGTAATAAATCCGGAAATTAATGATTCATTAAACACAAAACATCACAAAGTATTCACATAACCCAATCAAATAAGTACTTAGCTCATACTTACAATAACAAGTAACTCAACAATTCTATAAGACATAGTTGATGAACTAATCAAAGAGAAAGAGTTGAATTACTCCCTATTACAAAGTGTGAATCCAAGGTTTGATGATGAAAATGATGATAATGAGGATGATGATGACTCTTCAAGCTTCCTTAGGACCTCCCATGGCTTCCCCTTAGTGTTTTGGAGCATTTCCAGCCTTTAGGTAAGTGAAGAATGCCTTAAAAAGACCAAAAACGGCTGATTTAATTTTAGGGCTTCTGGAGAATTGGACCGCGGCACAAAATCTTTTCAGACCGCGGCACAAAAAGTGCGAACCACCATTTTCCGAATCAAGACCGCGGTCTTGTGCCGCGGTCCTCTCATGCTGAATTCGCAGTTTTCGTATTTTAATCATAACTATCCCTACAGATGTCGGATTGAGGTGATTCAAGTTGCTACACGAAGCTAAGACAATGCTCTACAATATTGGTGAAGAAACCGTAATCTGATTAGGCTTTTAAGTTGACGAAAATCTCATGTCTATATGACCATTGTGTAAAATCTTTCATCAACTATCTTCTTTTGTTTCTTTCTTCAATATCAAGCTCAATTTGGATCTCCTTTCTCGTCTTTCATGCGTAAATCAACTTGTATCCTACAAAACAAAATCTATACCAATCAAAGCATTATGAGGGATAAAAAGTGATCAGAGTAACGATCAAATCATATCACAATGGGGCATAAAATACTGTAAAATATGGACTTATCAGGTACCGAAGCTGAAAAATGATGCCAATTTGCCTTGGGCAAAACCGCCGGTCGCAGGGAATTCCAAGAGTCCTCCTCCTTCCGGCGCCAACTTGACGATGCGCGCTTGGGCGGAGCTCGCGACATGCTGCGCTCAACAGTGGTCGACGACCAGTTGCTCGATCAGGCCTTGAACGACATACAGGACGACTTTTACAAGGCTCTCGATTATTTGAAGGAGACGGGAGATCTCCCCCCCACTTTCCAGGAGGAAGAGTTCGCCAACTCTTATCTGAGAGCTCCCTTTAAGCGACCTTCAGCAGCCCCCCCAGAAGGTGTTTCTTATACTTATTTCCCGGAGTTCGATGCCTTAGTTATCGGCGAGTCTGGAGCAAGTATCCAGTTCGAGCGAGAATTAGAGGCAACGATCCATCGGGGTGACGAGCAGGGAGAGGGTGAAGCCGCGGCCACAGTTGACGAGCCTCAAATAATCGAGGACTAATTCCATGTAGTTTTGTAACTGACTTAGCTTAATCGTATTTATAACTTTGGTATTTTTAGGTAGAATGACTTTGTGTATTTCGAGATACTTTTGCTTTCTCTTGTGACCTCATTTTAATTTGACTCAGCGTCGGGATTGTTGTCCCGCATCGTTTCATGATTATGAACGCTTATCCAAATAAATACCGAGGCAAATTTATGCCACTAGATTTTATATAACTGCACTATACACCATTTATGCATAGAATTTTCTCAAGTTATTTACATTCCAAGGACGTGGTAGATCTTTACCCATGAGATCTTGTAATCGATAGGTCATTGCCTTCGTGATTTTAACGACCTTAAACGGGCTTTCCCAGTTTGCTTCCAACTTCTTCACATGTCTCGACACTTCCACCCTTTTTAGAACGAGGTCCCCGATTTGAAAAGATCGAGCCTTCACTCTTCTGTTGTATGCTCTTGCCATTGTGCTTTTTTGCCTCAATATGTTGGCATATGCCTTGTCTCGTACTCCATCGATGACATCCAACTCAAACTCCCTTGCAAACCGATTCTCTTCGGGGTCATAGGCGCTCACTCGATGAGTCATCATTCCAATTTCCACTGTAATGACTGCTTTGGAGCCATAAACTAAGCAAAATGGAGTTTCGCTTGTTGACGAACGAGGTGTTGTTCGATATGCCCATAACACACCATTTAGCTCTTCTACCCACCCCTTTCGCTCTCCATCGAGTCTGTTTTTAAGATGTTGCAAAAGTATTCGATTTGCCACTTCTGTCAGCCCATTAGCTTGGGGATGACCGACTGATGTGAAGTTTTGCTGTATCTTCAACTCGGAGCACCAATCAGTGATAGCTTTACCATTGAATTGCGTCCCATTATCAGATATCAGTATTCGAGGTATACTAAACCTGCATATTATATTCTTCCAAATGAGAATTACATTGTCATTCGGATTGATTCGATTGTATTTAGGTTAATTAACCTGCATATTATATTCTTCCAGATGAATTCAATGACGACTTTCTCTGTGATGCGAGCCACAGGTTCTGCTTCTATCCACTTCGTGAAATGCTCAATTGCCACTATAACAAATTTCTTTTGATTTTGAGCTGGAGGGAAAGGTCCTGCATACAATTTAATTAGTTAATCATACACTTTGTCATTTTATAACACGTGTGTCGATGAGGTGTTACCAACCTAGGATGTCAATGCCCCATTGGTCGAATGGATATGCAATTTTTATTGCTTCCATAGGGGTCCCTGGTTGATGTATCTCATTAGAATGCAGTTGACATTGCCGGCATTTTTTGGCAAAGCCATATGCATCTTTTACCAAGGTGGGCCAAAAATAACCTTGCCTCGTTATTTTTTGAGCTAATGATCTACCTGCAGAATGATTTCCACAACTCCCCTCGTGTATTTCTCGTAGAACATATTCCGACTCTGATGGCGTTACACATCGAAGCAGCGGCCCCCCCACCGACCTCTTGTAAAGCTCTCCATCCATCATTACAAATCGAGTTGCTCTTTGAATGACCTTCATGGCCTCAATCTTATCATTAGGCAGCTCATCATTGACTAGATAGTCGGTAATCGCATCCTTCCAGGATCTCTCAGTCGAAACTGGCAAGACCGATGCTAACGAGTCTAATTCCGAGTGCTCAGCCACCAGCAGAGTGACTTTCCTGCTTTTCAACCCTACAATTTGATTTGCAAATTTCGACAAAGCATCTGCTCTTTCATTTTCATCTCTAGGGATCTGATGTAACTCAACTTTTTCAAACTCTAGCATCAATTCCCTCACCTTCTTCAAATATCGTAAAATTGTTCGTTCCCTGGCTTCGTACGTGCCGACGACTTGCCTAGCCACTAATTGTGAATCTGTGTAGACCATTAGCGTCTTTACCTCTAAGCTTTTTTCCATCCTCAAACCTGCAATAAGGGCCTCGTACTCCGCTTCATTATTTGTTACATCGAAATTTAATTTAATAGCGAATTCCATATCCAACCTATCTGGGGTTTGCAACCAAACTCCAATTCCTCCCCTCTTCGTCATTGACGAGCCATCCACATGCAAAAGCCATGGCTTTACTGACTCCACTGCAACCACTCCAAGGACTGATTCTGTAGTTATCTCAACAACAAAATCGGCCATGACCTGCGCTTTCACTGTTGTACGGCTTCTATATTCAATGTTGAATTCTCCCAATTTAATGTCCCACTTAACAAGTCTGCCCGAAACATCAGGTTTTGCCAACACTTGCTTCAGAGGCTTGTTCGTCAAGACAACAATTTGATGGGACTGAAAATAGGGTCGCAATTTACGAGCGGAAGTCACTAGAGCGAGTGCCCATTTTTTAATCTCCAAATAATTTAACTCAGCCCCTTGGATTAGTTTACTAACGTAATATACCGGTTTGTGTTCGTTTTCGACCTCTCGGACCAATACCGCACTGATGGCTGCCAAGGAAACAGCCAAGTATAAGAACAAAGGTTCCCCGAAAACTGGTTTTGTCAGTAATGGGGGTGATACTAAGTATTCTTTAAGCTCCTGGAAGGCTTTTTCACATTCTTCGGACCACGTGAAATTTTTTACCTTTCGTAAGACTTTGAAAAATTGTAGTCCTTTGTCAGCCGATCGAGATATAAATCTGTTTAGGCTTGCCATTCTTCCTGTCAGTTTTTGTACATCCTTTAGACTTGAGGGGGATTTCATAGTCAAGATGGCCTCGATTTTTTCAAGGTTGGCCTCGATACCCCGTTCAGTTACCATATAGCCCAAAAATTTTCCCCCTCGAATTCCAAATGTACATTTATTAGGGTTTAGTTTCATCCCGTATCGTTTCATTATTTCAAAAGACTTAATCAAGTGATTTAAGTGGTCCGACTCGTCCACAGATTTGACGAGCATATCATCAATGTACACCTCCATGGTCTTCCCTATCTCATTCTCAAACATCGTATTGACCAATCGTTGATACGTGGCTCCTAAGTTACGAAGGCCAAAAGGCAGTACATTGTAACAATATACACCTCTGGCCGTGACGAAGGAAGTCTTCTCCCTATCTTCCTCCACCATCATTATTTGATTGAAACCCTGATAGGCATCCATCATGCTCAATAATGCACAACCTGCAGTAGAATCTACTAATAAATCAATACGAGGCAAGGGATAAGGATCCCAAGGGCAAACTTTGTTTAGATCAGTGAAATCGGTACACATGCGCCATTTGTTTTCGGCTTTAGGTACAAGGATTACATTTGCTAGCCATTCAGTAAATTGAATTTCATTTACATATCCTACTTCAAGCAGCTTCTTCACCTCTTCTTCAATGATGGCATCTCTATCAGGCCCGAAATTTCTTCATTTCTGACGAACCGGTCTTACCTCGGGGTCAACATTCAAACGATGCACTATCACCTCTGGGTCAATGCCTTGAAAATCCGCAGCCTTCCAAGCAAAAATATCTGTGTTTGCCTTGAGAAATTTTATCAATTTCGACTCCATTGTGGGACTCAGTTGCCCCCCAATTTTGGTAGTTTTCTCTGCATCGTCTTCAAAAAGTTGAATAGTTTTGTGCTCCACAGGCTGCACCCTCGTATCGATTTTCCTTTGCCTCTTATCCAGCTGCTCCATCAGCATGGTTGCCTCCTCATCCACAACATTTACCTTCGTCACTTCCCTTTTCCTTTTCTTGCTCGAATTAGGCACTAACGAGGTAGTGTAACAGTCTCGGGCTTCCAGCTGATTGCCCCTTACTTCGCCTATCCCATCTCTGGTTTTGAACTTCAATTTCAAATGAGGAGTCGAAACAATGGCTCCAAACATATTTAGCATCGGCCTCCCCACAATCATATTGTAAGCAAATGGGGTATCCATAACCAAAAAGGAATGTCTTTCTCTTCGGAGCCGATCCCAGCGAAACATCGAGCTCTATCGAACCTTTCGGCATGATTTGTGACCCAGTGAATCCCATTAAGAGAGTACTCACCGCTCGTAAGTTCACCCTCCCCAAGTCCATCTTTTGTAAAACATCCCAAAAGATTATATCTGCTGAACTCCCAGTATCGACCAACACCTTATGTACAGCAAAATTTGCGACATCCATTGTTATCACCATTGGATCATTATGGGGAACAATCATGCCCTCGTAATCCCTATCGTCAAAAGCTATTGGCTGGTCATGATTATGTACAGAAAAGACCTTAGTAGGCTCCTGGCGATAGTGATTGCCACGCATCTCCCTCTTATGCCTTTTTCTGGCACTGGACGAATCACCTCCAGCCGGTCCTCCCGCTATAGTGTGGATCTCCGCCCTGACTACATTAGTATGTTCTTTATGTCGATCACCCTGACGACTGTTGTCATTGTCCCTCTTTTCATCATTGCGTCGATAGTTATCACTTCGACGATGGTCATCAGTTCGGGGACGGTCATATGGGCGACTGTCCCGGACCTGATGTTCATACCGGTCTCCACCCCTTTTATAACGGAAACGATCGGGCGATCGACTACGCGATCGTTGCATCTCTTTTGTGCGATTGGCTTCTGAAGCTCTTACTTCCGCAAGAGTACGATCAATAAAGTCGTTAAGAACACCATCTTTAATCAAACGTTCAAGTTCATCTTTCAATTGATAACATTCTTCAGTATCGTGGCCATTGTCTTTGTGAAACTGACAATACTTATCTGAATTTGCTCTGGATTTCGATTTCATTGGCTTGGGCCATCGAATTGCATTCATATGCTGCACTGCCAGTAGCACTCTGCCTCTTGATGCTTTCAAGGGGGTGTACTGCTCGTATTTTGAGTATCGAGGGGGTCGTTTGTGGTTCTTTTTAGACCTCGACCCTTCCTGCCGATAGCTATTATCTTTTCGATCTCGTTGATCGTTTACGGGCTTGCAAGCCTCGGAATCTTTTGACAGGTTCATTTCCTCCTCGTTGATACACTGCTCTTCCAGCTACATCAACTCTTCTTGATCTTTAGGTGCACGACGAGCAAGGGCAAAAGCCAAAGTACCTTTTTTCAAAGCCAACAAAAGAAATGTTACCACAAGATCATGAGTTAATTCAGGTATTTCTAAAACTTCCTGATTAAACCTATGAACAAAATCCCTTAGACTCTCTCCCGGACCCTGCTTGAACCCCATCATGGACGACACAGACTTCCTGGCCTTCTTGTTGGCGGCAAAATGATTTTCAAACCTCTTAATGAGCTGTTCGTAGGACACTATCGAACCAGGATGCTGACTAGTGAACCAGTCTTGAGCCCGTCCGACCAAAGTTGTCACAAAAACCCGTGCATTTATAGCATTCGACTGATGATACAACGACATCAGCAGTTCAAAAGTAGTTAAATGTGGCCCCGGAGCACCCGTCGCATCATATGTACGCAAAAGAGGAGCTTTGAATGAACTCGGGGGTTCTTCAAACATTATACTTTCACAAAACGGTGAGTTTCTAGCCATCAGTGCAGACATCGGCCTATTTTTTGAACGAGGCGTCTCCGGTCTACGACTCGCCCTACCAAGCTTTTCATAAATATCATCAATTTCTGCCCTTGACAAGGCTGGCTGCTCCCTCTCCTCCTGCAAGGGCTGCTTTCCCCGTTAAACCTCCCCGCGAGCACTAGCCCTGCTGTTGACCTCCTCATCGGACTGTGCTCCTTGCTCGACCCTCTTCCTACGCTCTGGACTCAAACCTTCATCTTCAGGGAACAACTTCCTAGGCGCCAGGGGAGGTCCCGGAGTCTTAGGTACGCTCAGAATTACCGGCCCCGACGCCATCAAACGACTCAGAACTTCGTCCACCTTCTGTTGAACCATCTTCTCCAACTCTCCTTTTTGTTACTAACATCTTCTCATCACCTCTGTCACCACCGCTCCTGTCAGGAGCAGAAGACACAGAATCCTCAATGCAAACTCGCTTATCCTTCTGACCATCTCCTTCCATCCTGACGCCAAATTCAGCAACTCTCGAGTAGGTTCCCACAGACGGCGCCAAACTGATCTAGCACGGAGTTTTCCCCCTACTATTCCAGTCAAGAGGATCAATAATACGCAGAAATGACACGTTATCAATATTATAGACTGCACTCACATGATGTTGAGTTGCCTACGTACCCGTTCGGGATCAAGTCTAAACGTAGTTCGAATAAGGTGGCTAGAATAGATATGATTCGTAGTATTATGATCACTCGTATTTATATAAGAGGTTCGTACTCTCGAGTCTCCGATTATCTAAGCTCCACGAGTAATGATTCGTAGTATTTATAGCTCAGATTCTCGGTCCCCACTTCTTCATAAATGACTGTATTTATAGAGTTTTCATTCGATACTGTAGGGCTAATGATTGACAAGACGTCTTGCCTACGGATTCCCTACACGTGTATCAGATGGGTGGCACAGATTCGACGCCCATCGGGTCGGGCCAGAAGCCGACCCTACCCGAATTTCAAAAACACGCGGATCTTGGAGTGTAATGCAAATATCAAGGTTATAGGGGCCGGGTGTGAAACCTGTCTCGTTTCCTCGTATTCGAGGTAGTATCTCACATATACGACCCTATATATTCCAAGGAATACGAGCTGACGACTATTAAATCTAATAATATTTTAGGTATATCAGTAGTTATTTCACTTTATAACATCACCATGTGCATATCCAATTGTTGACAAATACATTTGGGTATTACCCACTTTGGTAGCATGGAATTTCAACTTTGGTCCGCTGAAGTCAACAAAATTACTTTGGCTTTTCCTACGGTTTCCACTTGTGCAATACCGCACTGCTTGGACTTTCCCTGTTCATACCCAATTACCAATAATACCAACATCACGTATGACATGAACATGATGTGCCTTTAGCGTCGAAGTGAATAGTAAAGGGAATATATCATTTTCATAATTTATCAATTTCAACAATTGTATCACTTTTACTTTTGTTCTTAGAATTTTTAATTTTGCTTCTAAAATGATATTTACTGTAGTGTTACTTCTCCAGTTCTCCCACAACAGAAAATATAAATTCTTGAAATTTAAATTTAGGTAATATGTACAAAATAAAATATCATGTCGTGTTTTAGCTATTCTATTCTATGTAAGATTATTAGTATGAATACAGATGTTAATAATAGAAGTCAATCATAAAATCTAACTGCGGACGCGAGTTTTATGTAAGAGAGAGAAGTTACATTTGGTAACTCCCATATATAAAGATTTGACATCCGAGTTAAAGTTTTAAAAACGTTTGGAATTTTTAGAGTATAGTACACGCGTCTGATGGTACACTGACACGTACATAGACACGTGCTATTTCTGAACCGCCATTTTGAAAAATTTTGATTACCCGCCAGTTTGATATGATAGAAGCGTGTAGATAGAGTACAACATAGACTATTGAGTCTATCCACTACTTCAAAAAGCTTGTAAAATTTATGCATGAATTTTATAAATAATTTTATATTAAGTGTTGAGTGGAATATGTTCAACGCTTAACACGTATTACTTGTAAAATTTATATTGACGCCTGAAATCAAGATCCTTTTATACTTGAGCGTCAACATATTGTGCATAAATAATTCTGAGCGTTGATGATCATGCATATGAAAGTTTTTGATCAGTGACGCTTGGAATATGTTTCAGGTACAATTTTAAGGTTACCCCTTAAGTTTGATAACTTGTAACAACTTTTCAAAAATCTTTTGGACATAAATAAAGTGGATTCCCCCTAAATTATGTGTCTAATAAAATATGATGCATAATGATTAAGCGTTTAAGTCGATCATAATGATGTGCACCAAAAATGCCTAGGGGGCACTATGGTAATTAATCCACACCCGGCTCGAGTCGGGGCACCATCCGTGAGTATAAATCCGCGGTTAACATACTAGCCAAGCCCAAAGGGGCTGACAACCCATTAAGAGTACCTGGGCTAGTTTATTAGTCTAAGGGTTATATTATTAAGCCTGATGGGCTACTGATAAAGCTAAGCCCATGACCCATGACCCACTACCAGCTCCCTATAAATACCTTAGAGGAGCTGGGAAAGGCTCATTATCTACTCCCCCAATAACGATTCACTGGCTATTGAGAGTAAAACCACAAAAGAACTACGAACTGACTTGATCCCACATACATTGGCTACGTAGGCAGCTCCACAACCGAGTGCAATCTATAACTTAACCAACCCCTAACCTAGTTTGTCGTGCGTGAGAGCGGTTGATAAGAGGTGTTTTTACGTGTTTTTAAGACCATAATTCTTATGATTTGGATTCACTTATTTCTTAAATCATGTCACATTTGCATTTAATACGTGTGTTAAGTGAATACAGGTAATAAATGAGAATACATGAAGAAAAGGGAAGAAAAACGATGTACAAAACAAGTTCAAGCATGTTTTTCAACACCTAAGCGGTTTATGCATCTCCTACCACACTCGAGCGATAATTCCATACATTTCGAGACCGACTTAGACAAAGTTTCCTTCTACAAAGTTTTAGATGTATGTCTTAGCTTCAAATGGGAACTTGAAACATCCAAATCTGAGGTCTATAGAGATAATTGTGAAGGAAATACGATTACTGCGCCGAACAGAGAAGTACATGTGCCAGGATACGCCCCAACGCCCTCCTAGTCATGCCTAGGCATGGATAATCCGAATGTTACTCCTTTTCAGCCTAAATTCCAGCATTATATGATGGGTAAGAATCACTTTTGGCCATAATTCAGCATATGTGTTGAGGGGTTGTCATAAGTGTGTTTCTTGGTAGATTTACTTTATGGGCGCCAAATCAGAAACAACCTCCATGTTGAAACGTAATTTAGGTATACTTAGCGACCGAATTGGACAAAATGTCCATCTGGAAAGTTGTAGATCTATGTTTTATCTGAACATGGGGACTTGAATCATCCAATTTGGAGATCTGTGGAGAATTGTATGAGGAAAATACTAAGACTGCGCTGGAAAGCAAGAAAATGGCAGCATGCATGTGTTTTGTTGAAGTTTTCACATGGTTATGCTTGGTGGAATTCTTAAGGGCCGAAAGTTTAGCATTTTTTAGCTGGTTGGAATCTTAAAAGCCAAACTTTAAGCATCACCTTAGGTGGAATTCTCATTGGGGAACTTTAATGGGAATTTTTAATGCATACTTTAGTGGAATTTTGGCTATAAAAGGAGGGGGAACCCATACTCTTCATGATTCACTATCAATTTCAGATTCTTGGAGGAGAGGGGGGCAACCCCTAATCTGATTTCTCCACCATTCTTCATCACTCTTGGAGGGGAAAACTAGAGGAAGGAAAAGAGCTTGGGGATTGAAGGCTCAACTTCAAGATCCATCATCATTCACCATTTAGGGAGTTTTTAAGAGCTTTTCATTTCATTTATGTCTATGAATATTCCTCTTATGTCTTTTATGCTTTCAATTATGAACTAAATTCGTAAGACTAGGGCCATGTAAGGCTAAATTGTGATATATGCTTATAATAGATGATTGTTGAGGTTGTTCTTATATTGTTATGTGATGTGAATTGTGTTTTTGTCTATCTTGCATATACTTGATCACTATATGTTAGAATCTTATGTCTAGGTTAATATTTCGGGAGAAAATTGACTTAGGGTGCAAGAAATTCACATCATGACCCGCAACTAATGAGGAATTGCCCTAGACATAGGTAAAGATTCCCGGGTGAAGTCGTTCGATTCAAATCGAGTGAACTCTAGTACATTAATGCATGTTTAGTGGTTAGATTTCCGGATAGGGATATTTGGGAAATCACGATCTAAGTATAGGAGTTTATACGCGAGACATCGGTTATTCTCTACCTTAGGAGTTTTCACCATAACAATATAAGAGTAATTCTACAACAAGAGCCTTTATAAGTATATTTGATCAATTTGGACCTAGCATGTGCCTTAGTCTCCCTTTATACTTTGTGTAAAATCATTTGCATAACTTTGTTCTTATTGTACACGTTTTTACATTTAAGTTACTTTTATTGTAGTTGTTTTTTTTTGTATAAAATCATAAACTAGAATTCAAGTCTCCGTGGTTCGACAACCCGGACTTTTCGTCCACACTTATTACTACACACGACTAGTGCACTTGCTATCATAGCACATTAGCTTTTAGCGTGTCAAGTTCTTGGCGCTGTTGCCGGGGACTTGTTCATTTTAGTTTTTGATTTTTCATTTAAATTTTCATAATATTCTTAGTTTTTCGTTTATTTGTAACCTTTCTTTTATTTTATTATTCTAATTTTGTTCTTGTGTTTAATTGTTAGGTATAATTTGTGGTGCATGACCCGCTCTTCTAACGAGCCTTTATACAATTTTGAGTCGGAGATAGAGCGTGTTCTTCGATCTAGTAGACGAGCTCGAGAAATGGCCGACAATCTAAATCCAAATGGGAATTTTCCCGACATAAATCTCCCGGAAAACAGGGAATGGTTGCAAAATCTATTCCAAGCTATGCAACCTCCTCAAAGACTTCCATCGGTCCGGGAAAGTCTACCTTCAAGGGTCCACACCATACCGGGGCCTGTGGTCTTTCCTAATTTCTATGCACCAAATTATCACATTCCATCACACATTTTTAGTATGGTGCAAAGCGAATCCTTCTATGGAGAGCCCCATGAATCACCTCATGAGCATTTGGAGACTTTAGATGATACTCTCATGACTACCCAATTTCATCCACGGGATCTCGATGCAATTCGTCTAAGAGTCTTCCGCTTCTCATTAAAGGAAAGGGCGACCATGTGGTACAAATCTCTACCACCCCAATCCATCACAACATGGGGACAATTGGTCGATGCCTTTTTGAGCAAATTCTTTCCACCCTCCAAAATCAATGAGCTAAGGAGCAACATTAAGGAGTTTAAACAGGGGAATAATGAGTCCTTAGCCGAGGCATGGGCTAGATATAAAAACATGCTCCGAAAATGTCCGGATCACAACCTAAGATTGAGCGAGCAAGTATTACGATTCCATGATGGAGTCCGTTCGTGCATCCGAAATAGGCTTAATGCCAGCGCCGGTGGTGATCTCCTTAGGCTCGATTGCCAAAGTGTGTGGGACAAGATTGAGCAATTAGCCCGGGAAGATGAGCTCTATCCCGATGATGAAGAGATCACACCCACTAAAAAAATTGCTCGTGTTCAAGAGTTGGAAAAAGAAGTCGTTTTGGAAACAATGGTTGGCAATGTAAACTATGTTGGAAATGCTAATCAACCTCAATTGAACTTCCATGTGCCCGAAAATTTTCCAAGGAGGCCCAATCCGGCACAAAACGCTCATATCGATATCTATCAAGCACCAAGGCCTCCATTCATCAACAATCAAGCTCAAAGGCAAGGTAATCCTCATGTACAAAGGCAAGTTAGGCCTCCTACAACTGATGAACGTCTTGATGAGGAAATAAAGAAATCGGATTCAGCAATCAATGAACTCCGTACTATGATGAAGGATTTAATGATGGATATGAAGGATTTGAAGACACAAATGGGTCAAATGGCAAAGACAATCAGCGAGAGAGCCTCGGGAACTTTACCAAGTGACACGGAAAAGAACCCGAAAGAGCAATGCTATGCAATTACCTTGAGAAGTAGCGAACAGGTAAAAGGTGATAATGTTCGCACTGGTGCGCCCGAGCGCCCATCCATCCACGCCCAGGCGCCCTTGTCGCTGCGCCAAGGCACCGATTGTCACGCCCAAGCGCCACATTCTGTATCCTCCACAGCTGGCCCTTCAACTCCAACGCATCATCCCATCGAGGTTCGTCTTCCATTTCCAAATGCACAAAAAACAAAAAAGAAGGATATGGATCCGATTTTCCGTAGGATTGTGGCGACTCTTTGTGAGGACCCGGGGAGGCTCACCATTCCGTGCACCATTAGCCCTCTTACTTTTGAAAAGGTTATTTGCGATACGGGAGCAAGTATCAATCTCCTCCCGTATTCTCTCTTCAAGAAGTTGGGCCTTGGAAATCCCAAACCGACATCAATGAGCCTCCAACTCGCCGATGGATCAATTAAGAGACCAAAGGGGATAATAGAAGATGTTATTGTACAAGTTGACAAATTCTTTTTCCGGGTTGACTTTGTGGTCCTTGATATGGAGGAAGATGTTGAGATGCCCTTGATTCTAGGAAGACCTTTCCTAGTCACTAGCAATGCCAAGATCGACATAGGAAAAGGTAAGTTATCATTGAGGGTAGGAGATGTAAAAGTGATATTTGATGCTTCAAATAACAGGAAACCATCTATGGATGATCTTACTTGTTCCAATATCGATGTTATTAACCCTTCTCTTGATGAGAAATGTGCAAATGGAAAGGCTAAGGGCACACTCGAGTTGGAGGATGAGATTCCCTATGATAAACACAACAAAGAGGGAAAAGAAGATTTATGCATGAAATACATTCCACCCCATCACCGTGCTCGTAAGATTGAAAAGTCTCATCCAATACAAAGGGCTTATTGCAAAATCCCGCAATATGAGTGGAAGCAAGTAGACCATGGAGCTAAAAGGAGGCATGACAAGGATTTGGTCGTGTTAAATGGACCACCTATTTGAACCTCAAAGAGCACAAAGTCGAGCTACCGACTCTAAACTAGCGCTTCTTGGGAGGCAACCCAAGTTTGTAAGTTTGTTTTTCTTTTTGATTTTGTTTTTGTTTTGTTTAGTTTGTTTCTTTATGTTGTGTTCAAACATGCACTTTTGGCATGTATGTTTTCTTATGCTTGATGGTTTGAAAAGTTGAAGTGTTAGATATGATGCAAATTTGGACCATGCTCATTTTACTCGAGAGGAGGAGAAGCTATAGGATTATGTATTGGAAGTTTAAGGATGTTTTTCAACATCCTTGGTTGTAAGTGTTCTTTTACCTTTGTGTATGCATGTTGTAACAACATTGGGGACAATGTTGGATTTAAGTTTGGGGGTAGAAGAGTATCTATTTTGAATATTGAAAATGCAATCCTAATTTTTAACTTGAATTTGGGGAAAGTTTGTTTGATATCATGTTTATATGCTTCTTTGTTGAGAAAATCAAGCATGAAAAATTTTTAGTCCTTCCAATTGATGCATTGAAATTGATTGACTTGGAAAAATGGCATGAATTCTTGAAATAATCTGAATTTAATGGAATATATATATCTTTGAAATTGCTCGTGGAGACCTTAGACTAGAATTGATTCTTTAGATGATTCACAATACACTTAAATCGAAGGTAGAGGAGTTGAAAGGATAACCATCTTGAGACACTTAAGGAATTATTCCCAGAAATATTAACTTAGATTTCTCATAAGGTTATAAGTTGAGTAGTAATTTTATATGCTAACAATGAATTGAAAAGGTTGAATTTTGGTATGACCAAAAGTGGTCAGGCTAATACGTACCGGAGGTGAAAAGTTTCATGCCTATATACTGTACTATTATGCTAATTTGAGCTATGCTCAAGCCAAAAGAAGTGAATTGTTTAAAAGATCTAGTTTTATTTCGTGGCCTTTGATACTCGAGTGATTAAATCCTTAAGAGTGTCTCTACACTTAATGCCCCAAAACTATCTAGTTTGGGAGTCATTGGTCTAAAACTTGTTACATGGGTGTCATAGAAAGCCTAATGGAATAAAACATTGCACATGATCTAGCCTTAATGAAGTTTAATGGAAATTCCATATGAATTGAATGTTGAATATTTGAGATAATGAAATTTAAATGGCTATGAGATTTTCTATAATTCTTGTGCCTTGTGTTTGATCAAAAGTTGATAGATATGGGATTAATGTCCAAAATTTGGTAAGGATGCCTCTCGACTATAATACCCTAGATTTATTTTTCACTATACCATAGGGAGTCGTTTCAAGTATTGGTGTCACATGAGCAAAAGTAGTTGATATGTATATATATATATATTTGTGAACTTTAAAAGGTTGATGCCATTCATTCTTGTTGATCATATTGAGATGTGTTGATTCGGTTGGGAATGAAAATTTGCTAGATTTTGTGGGTATATCTTATGCAAACCCTCACGAGACTATAACTCGTCCTTTGAGGTAACTCAAAGGTTTAAAGGCCTGTTGCACCCGCTAAGTGCAATCGTTTACTCCACGAAAGTGAGTTAGTTAGTTGTTTTGTTTTCTCCCATTGAATGATGTTGGTCTTGCCTTATAGATCTTATTGCTCGAGGTCGAGCAATTGATAAGTTTGGGGGTCAATCATGTGACATCCACTGTCTGACGATTTTTACCATCATCAGATTGGTGTCGTTTGTGGGAAAAGCGCTCCAGCCACTGAGTATGCAAACTAGGCCACAAGCTCGTACTGCCGGAGATAGAATGACCAGCCAACACCAGCCGGCTGCTGTCGAGGAACTTCCTAATCCTGTGCTTGAGGATCGGCCCAATGGGGGAAGAAAATCCCCCCAATGGTATGCCTGTAATACCAGCGGTGATCCCACCCCCTGCTTCCAAGGTGTTCGAGATCACCCAAGAAGCATTACTTGCTCCAGTAGAAGATGCCTCCATGAGAATAGCTATGAGGGCAGTCCAGCAATACGCCCGGGCACATCCTTCACCGGCACCACCTGGTCCAGCAGCTAGCAGGGGGCAAGTCCCCCATGCAAGAAGTCGTCCGGAGGCTCCCCAACCTCACGAGCAAGGGTTACATGATCCACCCCCTCCATTTGCTCGCAGAGGGCCGGAGCCTCGAGAGAAGAGTCATCCTCACCGAGGAGCGCCAGGCCAATCCCTCCGCCGAGGTCAAGAGTCCTTGACCCCCGAGGAGGATTACATCGAGGTGATCCAACTCCCCGGTAAATGGGGCTGAAAGAGAAGAAGAAAATAATGTGGTCTCACCCCCTAAGAGGCCGCCAAGAGGTAGAGATAGAAGGCAAACGCCTCCTAGGTCTCTACGCCGAGGTCAAGTCTCATTGACCCCTGAGGAGGCCTTACCAAGGCAGAAAGGTTGGAGAAGGCAGGAACCTCGCCATGATAGAAGTCCAAAGAACTACGGGCGGAATGAGGACATGCAACTGCCTCATGCAACTAGTCCCACTAGCTGTAGCTCCATCGAAGAGAAGTCCCTTCTGCTCAACAATCTTAGCAGAGTCTTTGCCCCCAGGGCTTAAAATTCCCCATCTAGGTGAGTATGAGGAAGATGGAGACCCCCAGGAACATGTTGACAAGTTCAACGCTAAGGCTGATATGTATGACGTCAGTGACGCTGCCTAATGTAAGATTTTTCAAACCACCCTTTCTGGAAGGGCACTTACCTAATTCAACCGACTGCCAGCCGGTACCATCGTCGGCCTCGAGCAGCCGACCAAGCGTTTCCTCAATCACTTCTTCGTGAACAAGAAGTACCCCAAGACATCATATTTCTTATTCACTGCGGTTCAAAAAGATGGTGAATCTTTGAGTGAATACGTACAGTATTTCTCCAGCGTGGTGTCTGAAGTACCGCACGTCAACCATGTGTTGCTATCAAGAATAATGCAGAGAAACTTATGCAATAGTAAGTTCAAGACATCTATAACTGGGTAGCCCTCATCAACCATGGAGGAGTTGTTGGCCAGAGCTAAAGAATATACAATAATCGAAGGGACAAATGGTATAGATGGAGTCAAAGGCAACCCCCCAAAGGCGAACTCAAAGATGGATAATCCCCCAATGAATGGAATAATAAGGGTGATCTTGGGGGGGGGGCAGCAGGGGGTGACTCCGTGAACTCAAGGAAAGCTTCGCTAAGGGCTGCTACCGGACAACACGCCATCAGCTCCCTGCGGGGAAGGCAAGTGAATCAAGTGGAGCCAAAGACGCAAACCATAGAGTTTGGACGACAAGACCTAGAAAACAACATCCCTTTGGTGAATCATGCCTTAGTGATCTCGGCGACCATCCCCAACTTTTGGCTGAAGAAGATTCTGGTCGATAGCAGGAGCTCAGCAGACATCATCCTCTACAGTGCTTTCACCCAACTAGGGGTGGACAACACACAACTTCAAGTGGTGAACACCCCTTCACTGGATTCACGGGTGAGATACTGGAAGCATTAGGAGAGGTGTCTCTACCCATATCTCTGTGTGCATTTCCAGCCCACTCCATGAAGATGCTGAAGTTCTGGGGTGATCAAGCCCCTCGCCTAAAACGTCATTTTGGGAGAGGTCGAGCTTAAACTTGCTTCAAGATGTCATACTCACCTTCAGAGTTGAACCCTAAGCGTTTCCAAGGTACTGCTGTTCACGATCCATTGTTTTTACAAGTCGCTTAAAATATTTAAATTCTTGCATGGCAGGGCTCTAAAGTTCCCAAGTTGACGAGTAAATTAGACTCTTGGAAGGTCAAAGATTTACTGATTTGTGTTCATGTGCTGCTGAAATGTGTGATATCATTCATGGGCCAATCAAAATATACAAGTTATCACCAGAGCGCCCGAAGCCACGAGAAACACCTGACGGTTATGGGGAGAAACCCAAAAAAAAATGGTCCACCCGAATTTTTTTTTTGGAAGGCGTCGCGCGCCAATCTAGACAATGTCAGGTTCGGAATGCATTACTACACAGCCCTTGGTGACAATGACAACTTATTCAACAAAGTCCAGTCATGAATACAAACGACAAAAATTTGGGATAAGTTGGCTACTATTTGTGGTGGCCAGCACAAATAAAGGAAAAAACAAATTATCAATTGCCAAAGAAAAATTCAACGGTTCAAGATGCTACCTAATGAGACGCTAGAGCAATTAGACATGAGGTTTACAGCCCTCGTCACTGAACTAACATCTCTGGGTATGGAGCTACAAAATCGAGAAACAGTGGTCAAAATCTTTAGAAGTCTTCCAAGCAATTCCTGATGAAAACAACTGCAATGAGAGAATCAAACAATCTGGACAGCCTAACTCCAGAAGATGCTTTTTCAGAACTCAAAGCGTTTGAGTTTGAGCTGAATTCGGCCAGTGATGCAGTAAGTAATCCAGTGATCGAATCTGGAGCGCTAATGGCATCAATCAAAGGAAAAACTATCAAAGAAAAAGGTTTGGATATAAGTGAAGGAAGAAGAACTGGCGCTTCTAAATAGATTCAGGAAATTCCTGAAATATGAAAAGAAGGGAAACAGTCTAAGCACCCAGGACAAAGTTCATATCAAGCGCTTCCTCAAATACAACCACAATATCAAGCGCCTCACTATCCTGCGTCCTCCTCCCTAGCGCAATTCAATATCAAACTCCTTCTCAGCAAGATCTCTCAGCGCCTGCAGCGTAAAACTACGATCCACAAGATTAACAAACGAACAAAGATGAAGACCAATCTTTGTTACAACTGCAGGAGACCAGGGCATTTCCAAGTTAATTGCCCATATCCAATGTGTCTAAACCTACAAAGCAAGATCACAAGGAGAGAAACCAATTCAGGAGCAACCTGAGACAACAAGGCTTGCTAGCAGAATCAGAACCTCTCTATACGCCTGAAGAGGACTTGGAATCATCAGATGAAAGCAGCGATGATGAACCATCAAAGGACTCAGCATTCATTTGTCTCATGGCAAGAGAAATGAAACATCTAACGACGTACCATCTGAGGTAACCACTGATCTGTATCATCCTCTCTCTTATGATGAATTGCTTGACAAAGTAAAGAAATTATACAGATTGTCAAGATGCCACCAAATTATTCCCAAATCACCATCGTATTATTTCAGCACTCAGAAGTGATAACCTAACGTTCAAAGCAGAGTTGCAAATTCAGCAACAGTGCATTGAGAAAAACCAATCACTCGAGAGTGAAATTACTCAGCTAAAAGGTGATCTTGATATAATAGTAAAGAGAAGCTGAAATGGTCGCTAAACTTGCCAAATCAGAGCAGCTTATCTCTTCATTATCAAAGCGTCTAGAACGCTAGATAATGTGACTAAAGTAACCAGGGCATTTGGTGAAAAGACCGGTCTAGGTTTTGATAAATTCAGTTATAAAGCCCAAGCGTCCAATGTTACAACAATCAACAAAGGAAAAGGTGTAATCTTTGTTGAAGAAAGTTCGATCAGACAAACGCTGAATGACTCAACAAATACTGGTACAAAAGCTAATGATAAAGTCACACTGACTCAGGCAAAGGAAAGACCAAAGCGAATGTCTCACAAAAGAAAATATATCCAAACGCTCAAAAAGCTAAGGAGATATTTTCTGCCAGTGAATCAAACGTTAAGCGTCCCCACCAAAAGTGCATCTAAGCCAGTACCAAACAGAATCAAACGTCTATATCCAAAAACAATCCAGTTCATATTATCAACACTATGATAATTGTGATTACGATTATGATTATTACTATAATCAAGGATTTTTTTAATCTAGAAAAAGTATGCAACTCAAAACGAAACATCAAGAAGGCCAATCTTTCTCCCATAGTGAAGACAAGGCAAATATGGGTTCCGAAAAATCTAATTCACGTCACTAACAAAGAAGGACCCAAAACAAAATGGGTACCTAAAGGAAATTAGATCTGCCCTTTTGAATGCAGGTACCTAGAGCCAACACCGACGCTTCAGTATGGTACATAGATAGTGGATCATCGAGACACATGACTGGATCAAAGGATCTCTTGATCAACTATCGTGCAACCAATGGTCCTCAAGTTATATTCGGTGATAATTCTAAAGGTAAAACTAAAGGTATAGGTATCATGCATAGGGGGAACATCATGATCAATGATGTATACTATGTCGAGGGTCTTAAACATAATCTCCTAAGCATAAGTCAATTTTGTGATAAAGGCTTTGAAATTAAATTTTCTAGTGACTTGTGCGAGATAATCGATGTTAAGACAGGATCTACTAAATTAAAAGGAAGAAGAACAAACAATGTATACTTAGTAGATTGGGATTCAACATTACATAACAACCCTACATGTTTCGTAGCTAAGAATCAAAACGAATTAGGTTGGTTATGGCACAGAAAAATGAATCACCTCAATTTCAAAACAATCTCTCAATTAATATCTCTAAATCTCGTAGAGGGATTACCTAAAGGTTCCTTTAATAAAGATCGCTTATGTGATGCCTGTCAAATGGGTAAACAAGTTAAATCATCCTTTAAGAAGAAGCTTCATCTATCGACCTCTCGAATACTTGAATCACTACATTTAGATTTGTTTGGTCCTATTCAAATCATGAGCGTTAGTGGTAAAAAGTATTCACTAGTAATAGTTGATGATTTTTCACGCTATACATGGGTAGAATTTCTAGCATCTAAAGATGAAACTAGTGCCAAGCTCACCTCTCTAATTCGTCAACTACAAAACTCAAAAGATCTAAAAGTAACAAGAATTAGAAGTGATAGAGGAACTGAATTTACTAACCATATTGTTGAGAAATTTTGTAAAGACTTTAGAATACTTCATGAGTATTCAGCACCTAGAACACCTCAACAAAATGGAGTTGCTGAACGACGGAACAGAACGCTTAAAGAAGCCGCTAGGACTATGTTAGCCGAGTCTAAGCTGCCTCAAAGGTTGTGGGCCGAAGCTATCAACACTGCTTGCTACACTCAGAACCGGTGTATGATCAACAAGCAACATGAAAAGACTCCATATGAGTTATGGAAGGGACGTAAGCCGAATGTTTCATACTTTCATGTATTTGGTTCAAAATGTTTCATTCATAACAATGGTTCCCAAAGCCTAAAGACATTTGATCCTAAAGCAGATGAAGGAATCTTTCTAGGTTACGCCAAAAATGGAAAGAGCTTTCGCATCTTAAATAAGATCAAATCGAAGGTTGAAGAATCCATTCATGTTGTGTTTGATGATGCTAACCAAGAACCGAGTAAGGTTAATATTAATGATGCAGGAATTGAAGATTTATCTCAACAAGCGTCACAAATCAATCTGTGTGATGATAGTGATATTGATGAAGATAATGAAATCATTGTACCTAATCCTAAGACTACTCGTAAAGACATCAACGATGACATTGCAAGAAACGCTGATGATCATGAAGGAAATGTTCATCAAGAGCAAATTCAAACTATAAACACTGAAGCGCCTACGCAAGGAATTGGTCAAGCGCCTACACAGTTTAATCAAACGTTAGATCAATCTCTTAACTCGTTCCAACCAGACAGAAAATGGCTCAGAGACCATCCACCAGAACTAATTATTGGAGATATTGGAGCACCCGTTAGAACAAGAGCTGCTACAATAAATGAGGCCATGTTTGCAAGCTTCCTATCTCAAATGGAACCAAAGAAAGTGGATGAAGCGCTTAACGATCCAAGTTGGATAGAAGCCATGCAAGAAGAGCTAAACCAATTTGAAAGAAATAAGGTATGGACGCTAGTACCAAGACCAACCCACCAAGGGGTCATTGGAACTAGATGGGTCTATAGAAACAAAATGGATGAGAATGGATTGTGATTAGAAACAAAGCCAGACTCGTAGCTCAAGGGATACTGTCAAGAAGAGGGCATCGACTTTGATGAAACATACGCTCCAGTTGCCCGACTTGAAGCAATCCGCATGTTTCTAGCGTTTGCAGCATTTAACAAATTTACAGTGTATCAAATGGACGTAAAGAGTGCATTTCTGAATGGTAAACTCCAAGAAGAAGTATATGTGGAGCAACCACCAGGATTCATCAACAACCATGGGAAAAGCATGGTTTACAAATTGGACAAGGCACTCTATGGTCTTAAACAAGCACCACGAGCATGGTATGACACTCTCTCTATCTTCCTTATAGGTAAAGGCTTTTCAAAAGGCAGCGTTGACACAACGTTATTCAAAATTACCCATAATGAAGATATTCTCCTAGTTCAAATTTATGTTGATGATATTATATTTGGATCTACCAATAAGCGTCTATGTGAGAAATTTTCGAAAATGATGCAAGATCAATTTGAAATGAGCATGATGGGTGAATTAACTTTCTTCCTAGGATTACAAGTTAAACAACTCCCTAATGGCATATTCATAAATCAAACTAAATATACTAGAGATATGATCAAGAAATTTGGTATGGAAAATGCATCACTTTCAAAAATTCCAATGAGCCAAACGCTTAAGCTAGATAGAGACGATAATGGAAAGAAAATTGATATCACTAACTATAGAGGTATTATTGGATCACTTCTTTATCTTACAGCTAGTAGACCTGATATTATGTTCTCAGTATGCATGTGTGCACGATTTCAAGCTGATCCTAGAGAATCACACTTAATTGCTGCAAAAGAATCCTTAAGTACCTAAAAGGCACACAAAATGTGGGCTTATGGTATCCTAGGGATTCTCCTTTTGAACTAATTGGTTATTCAGATGCAGATTTTGCAGGATGCAAAATAGATAGAAAAAGTACTAGTGGAACATGTCAATTTCTAGGTGATAGACTAATTTCATGGCATAGTAAGAAGCAACAGTCCATCGCTACTTCCACCGCTGAGGCTGAGTATGTAGCCGCTGGAAGCTGTTGTGCACAGATCCTTTGGATGAGGCAACAACTTAGAGATTATGGAATAATCCTAGATCCAACTCCTATCCATTGTGACAATCAAAGCGCCTTAGCAATGACTCAAAATCCAGTTCTTCACTCTAGAACCAAACACATTGACATTCGCTATCACTTTCTACGTGACCACGTTCAAAAGAAAGATATCTCCATGCACTTCATTGGTACAGAAAAGCAACTGGCAGATATCTTCACCAAAGCGCTTAACGAACAACGTTTTCTCACTTTAAGAAGTGAACTAGGTATGATTGATCTAAATGCTTAATCATTCGAAACATCATACTTTTGTTAGGCATGAAATTTAGGGGGAATTCACTGTATGTTATGAAATTTATGGGGAACCTACATAGGGGGAACCTTAAAAGAGCTAACTATACCTAAGTGAATATGACCAAAAATGTTTTCCCTTGCATCGGTCATACGCACTTAGCACCATACACTTAAAACCTTTTTGACGCTTATTACACAAATCTGTCTTAGCGTCTGCACTTCTTTCAAAATAAACTAAACGCTTAGCTTTATTCCCGGCTAAAGCAGTTAGTAAAAAGACCCTTTTAAAAGCAAGCGTACATTACCCTACGCTAAAACGAGAAAGTGGATTAGTCAATCAATGCAATCAATGCTGACTTGACATTCCTCACCCTTCGCTCAAGAAAACCCATGGGTACTCATCACGTTTTTCAAAGATGGTTCATCACATGTACACGCGTCAATACAATTACCATGTATCTTAGACGAATACAACCAGCGCTGAATATTTTAAACCAAAAGTAAAACACTACTACCAAGACATAATGATAAGTACTGGGAAACTGTGTCCTCATATACACCCTGAAAGGAATAATTCTATATGGTACAATGACCGCTAAAGCACAAAATGTTACTTGAAAGAGACTCTCAAGATTCTCAAGCGTCCACATAACACTAAATTGTTTCAAGCGTCGTTCTGAATAGGTCCGGACGCTTTAACAAATTTTTGGCGGGCATTTGAATAGTGTTCAAAATTATGGTTCCCGAACAGTTTTCATAAAGAACGTATCCGCTTTTCATGGGCACACGTATCACTCTCAGTGTCTGTTTCAAACTTTTAATCGGACTTCAAAATAGTATATGTGGCAGTTACTAAAAGAAACCGTGCCTATTTAATCTAAATTCACGTCCACAGTTATATTTTAATGGCTGAGATTTATATTCCTCCACGTGTCAACATCTCAAACTTCAAACACACCGAACATTCAAATTGAAGTTTCTGCAGAACACAAACACTCTTATCCTCTATTACATTCGTGCAAAAACAAGTCTCTCTCTTTTTCAAAAACAAAAATTTTCATTCGTAATCTCTGTCTACTGCTCACTAATGGCACCCAAAAAGGCTACTGCTGGAACCGCTGAAGTTATTGTCAAGATCACTGAAGGCCTTATAGTTGATTGGAAGTTTCTCTATGAAAACCCCCAAAGTGATTTAACGGAAATAATGGATTCTGTAGCAGAGGCTGGGCTTCAGAAATTTCTCACAAAATACTCGTATATGTTTCCTGAAGAACTAGAATTTTTCTGGAGAAATGCTCGACTGTCTGACGATGAGACTTCCATCACGTGTTTGTTTCCTGTCTCCAAGAAGGAATCAAAGACGTTCACTCTCTCTGCGACCTCTATTGCCCAGAATTTCTCTCTACCTAATGCTGGAGCCACTTTAGACACTATCACTGAAGAACAAATTCAAGAAGTCTGGACTCAGATTAGCGCTTACGATGATGTTCCATACAAACTGTACTTTGAGAAGAAAGATATAGTGAACAGGTATCGAGTCTTGGCTGATTTCTGCAGTAAAAACATAGAATGCAGAGTGGGCACCTTCGACAAAATCAACCCAACCCAGTTCCAGATGATGACTGCCATCCTACTCAAGATAAAGATCAACTGGAGCGCCTATATATTCAGCAGGTTCAGAGACAGTCTACGCACTTCAAACAGACCTTATGGTCTAGTTTTAAGTGATCTACTTTTTCGAGCAGAGTGCACCTCTTCAGCAGGAGTCACCGTGGCCAAGCATAAGTTCTATGGGCCAAGAATCATCAATAATCTCTTCAATCCACCCAAAGTTGGAGTTGCTGCTAAGCCTTTCTCTGAGCGCCAAGTTGTCCGAGCAGCGTCAGATGAGGAGGCTGAGCGTCCAGATCAGGAGAAAGCCAAACGTAATGTGAAGCGTCCCACTATCACAAAGAAACGGGCTCCTCGAAAGCCCAAGGCTCAACCTATCAAAAGCGATGAAGATGACGAGGATTCTATACCCCTCATTAGTCGGAAAGATCTGGAAAAGGTTCTCAAAAATATTGACTTTGAAGAACCTGCAGTTCCACAGACTCAAGCGTTCCCCGCCGAAGGTATAAATGTGAAGCGTATCTTCAAGAGACGTAAGCGTCCAACTGCTGCCATTTCTTCTGAGGCTCCACAAAGTGATCAAGCCATAGCTGCTGTCCCGATATCATCCTTTGAAACACCCGTTGATGTCCATCTGGATGTTGATATGGCCCAAATTGTGGCCATCGCACATGAAGCTGCCATCGAATCTACAAATCTCGAGCCTGATGAACCTGAAATCCATAGGGCTCAACCATTGCTTGCATTACCTAGTACAACAGAGGCACGCTCAGAAGGTCAGAGCGATGCTAACGACGTTGTGATTCATCGACATTTCTTCAAACTGGATCCCTCAAAGACTATCGATCACTCAGTCAATTATTTGCCTCCAGCGCCCGCAGAGACCTTCATACCTGCAGGATACAATGAAGAAAGTCTTATCAATGCCGAAAATGATATCGCCAAGCTCATAAAGTTTGATCTGGCTGTACGCAACACTCTCTTTAATACAGCCTCCACCCCAGCTGATGAAGCTTACTACACAGCTCTTGAACTCGGGAAGACTCCCAAACACATCCCGGCTTTCGTAACTCTCCAAGCACAGCGGCAAGGAGGCAAGACTCCTAGAGCTGATGTTGATTTAGCTTATTATCTGGACTGTGGGACAAGCAAATCCACTGGCTTCGCTCTTAGAGACTACAACATCAGAGTCTATGAGCGTCAGGATAAGCTTCTGAACCCAACGGAAGAGCTACTAAACAGAGAAAGCTATTCTCACTCTCTAACACTGGTCAAAAGCAAGGAAAACAAGCGCTCAGCTAATCCTCTCCTCCTGTGGAAGAATAAAGGAGTACATGCCGGTGAGCGTCCAGCATCCCTGACCGAGATGATTCAACTTGAAACCGATGCATATTTTGACTGCGTCTGGAACGCTAACTACCAACCCGACAGGTATCGTTTTGAATCCATCTGTGATATTCATCACCAAGGGTTTCGTGCTATACTTAATGCAGGCACTGAGTATTGTATGACTGAGATAAGATGGGCTGAAGCTTACATGGGTGACACGTATAAATTTGAAGACTTGGTTAGTGCTCCCCATCTGTTCGGAATAGGGATTCATGATAAAAGGACCAAATTTGCACGCTACATGCTGACGCAGCGCCAACATAGACTTGGACCCGTTCTGAAGCTGCCTCTGATCCGCCATCAACCTGAACACCGCTTAAGACAAGCGTTGCACAAACTGGCCAACTCTTCTCTACGCTTTGATGATCAAGCGTCCACCAGCGGTTCTTCTCCCATGTCCTGTCTGAACTGCACCCCTAGCCACTGTGAAGACAACTTTTCTCTCATGATGGCAATTATGCCTCCAGTCTCTCTATTCGACAAAATCTTCACAGACAATCTGCGACAATGGGATGGCTCTCGGATCAATTCTTTCAGAGGATATCCACTTCTTTCGTCTATTCGACAAGAAGTCTCCAGTCACTATGATTTTGGTTTATCGCTGTTAGAAAGATCTCAAGCGCTTGCTTCAGCCATCTACCCATACTTGGAAGAGTATTACCGGCTCTGCGTTCCCGACTCTCGGAAACCGAAGACTCTCCCAACAGATCGGCTAATTGGCTTCTCACAACACTATTGCCCAGATGCCTTATTCTCCATCTGCAAAGCGCCCTCCAAACTCTTTCCCACTCATGTGCTGGATATCCTCGGGCCACTGTATATCAGGGCACTGGATAGTCCTATCAGAACGTTCATTCAAGGTACTTATCTCCCCACTCTACATTTGAATGAACTTCTGCAGACTGCTACGTATCCATATGCAGATGAGCCGTTTGCCAGCTTGGACTTTCGGTTTACGGACTTTAGCCGTATAGACTCAGAATTTACTGCAGCACCAGCTGAACTGTTACCTGCTCCTGAGCGCTTATTAGAGTTACCTCAAGCGCCTCATTCTCCCAGTCCAACTGAATCCGACTCTACTGCATCCACCGAGTCCAACACTGCTCCAGAGCTTCGAGGAACAGTATTTGATCCTACTAATCAAGTACCTATTGAATCTCTCAAACACACATCTCGTTTTAAGCCTCAAGTCCGCCCTGCACTTCCCAACGCTCAACCGTCCATGACTGAATGCCTCACTCAAATACAGCAACTATCTACAGCTACTCAGGCAAGTCATGTGGCTTTAACCAATGATCTACAAGACCGGTTCACGGCTCTCGAGACCTCTCTCACAGACGCTAATCAAGCTCAACTCCTGGTCATGAAAGAACATTTCGACCAGCGTCTAACCACTCTTGAGGCCTCTGTCGCTCAGATTGCTGCTCAAGTCAGTCTTCTTACTCAGCATTTCATACAGACTGATGATGGTAATAAGGGGGAAAAGAAGGGAGAAAAGAGGAAATCGTCAACATCTAAAGATCAAGTTCCTCCTCCACCATCCAAGCGTCAACACATTGATACTTCTCTCACACTGAGTGCAGAACCAAGGTATCCCTATCCCTCTTGGGTAACCACATCGGTTGAAGCGTCCAATAAGAAAGAAACTCCCAGAGTGCTCTATCCAACTCTTCCATTGCCTTCAAGAGCACTGCTTGAACAGTTTGACATTCCTCTTCTCAGAGCATCAATTCCAGAACCAACTAATCCAGCAGTATTAGCCTTAGAAAGAAAAATGTCTGACTTCGACCAAACCTTCAGAATTTGCCTACGATACATAGGCATCAGTCCAGAGGAATGGGATAAACACTTCATTGCCTTTAAGGCACGACAAGTTCAAGAAAACAAGCACATAATCAGTAAAGATCATGCTGCAATGATGACGTTAGAAGATCAGATAACTGAAGCAATCCGTGCTGAAATGACTAAGAGATACAAGATCAAGCCACGATCTTAATTTTTACTTGTGCCTCTCTCTTTTTAGTTGTAAAATGCCTGTACTGTGAAATATATATATAAAATGCATTTTACAGCTGAAACATCTCGTTAAAGCTCAAACTAACTTACTAACTTACGCTAACCTTCAGGTATCTAACGCTTGAACCAAATAAGTATTGCCATCATCAAAAAGGGGGAAATTGTTAGGAATTTCATATTAGATGTTTTGATGATGACAAATAGGACTTTCTGTTAGACTCCGAAAAGTGTAAAAGCTTTCATAGAATGTTATGTATAAGTACCTGAAAGCTTATTTATCTTAGGCTTATAGTATTTATCTTTGTAGAATTCCTTAGACTAAGTATGTGACACTAAAACACTTAGGAAAATTCTGGGTGAGTCTACCAAGTGATGAAGGTGAAGATCAAGCGTCTAAAGCTACAATGGATAAAGATATCTTGAAGCGTCCGTCAAACGCTTTAGGGATTATCCCAGTGCTCAAACTACGAATGGATAACTCAGGCCGAATACTCAACATCAAGTGAAATGACGGAATTCTCAGTGAGACCATCAAGACAAGATTGAAGAGTAAGCGTCTGAAATAAAGAAAAGAAAGTCAGGATCAGTCCAAGCGTCTGTCCAATACACGAGAATAACTATTCTCTTCAGCAAGCGTCCAAAAAGGTTAAACCAACACAACCTACAAAGAACGTAACCTGAAAAAGAATTCAGACCCAAAACCATCCAAAGACTTAAAAAAAAAAAATGCATGAATCAAACGGACGAATTATTTCCAACGGAAATAAGACAAGATGCATTAAAAGTCGGATAAGTGCTATTAAAATATAAGCACTATAACTTATGGGCAAGCCATATCTTTGACCTAGACTGTCAGATTTATGAAACCAAGACCATGCCTAACCAATTAAATATACCCAAAGTTAGAAATATCTGAACTCAAGGAATGTTTGGGGAAAAGAGACTCCAACCGAGTCAAACGGACAAAAACCATCAATACCTTATAAATAGCTCTTTCAACAAACAAGTAAACCGATGAAAAAGTGACACACACAAAAAATACCTACCTTGTTGAAAGAAAAGCTTACTAAAAATCATAGCCAAATATCCATATAAGCTTTTCACAAATATTCCAGAGACAGTCGCCCATATCTCAAATCTCTTTTTAAGAAGAACCTATACTACCATTGAGATATCCCCAAGTTGTTTGAACTTTCCAAAAACAAACAAACCCGTGACCAAAACCATCAACACCTTTCATCTGAGTGAGAAAGCTGGTTGACTTGCAAGCAATATTTTTGTGTAAAACAAGCTTGTTGAAGTTGATCTCTATTGGAGCTGAAATCTGTGTGACCAAGGAGTTCCGAAATCAAGAGTAACTTGCACCATTTCTGAGTGAAAGAAGCAAGGGGATAGAAGATCTTTAGTGGAGCTGAAATCTGTGTGACCAAGGAGTTCCAAGATCATATCCAATCTCCCTCTATCTTGTAGAAGTCTCTGTGTGACTCTTCGATAATCATCATAGTGGAAAAACCTCCCTGATAAAAGGAGAAGAAGGACGTAGCTGGGATTACATCACCCAGTGAACCTTACAAATATCTTGTGTCATTTACCTCTTTAAGCATTCATTGTTTTACTGCTTTACTATTCATACTGCATACATTCTGATAAAGTCTTAAAACAACTAAGCGACTACTTTCGATTAATTAACTGAACGCTAAGCTATAAAATACTTCCGCTGTGCTAACTCTGATTTAGTGACTAAACTCTGCCCTATTTTGGTAAGCGTTGAAATCACCGAGTCTAAGTTAACGTTTCTCAAGCGTCACATCCAGCGCTTAAACCTGTCAAGCGTTCAAATACTTCAAAGTGATACGAATTTTTAAGAAGTCGAAAAAGACTTCAGGGTCTATTCAACCCCCCCCCCTTCTAGACCCTTTCGTATACCACTTGGGACCAACATGAGCTAAACCTATTTGATTAAAGCCTTGGCTAGGCCGTTTATATTATTGTGATTGTTGTTGTTTTGGTATTTATTGCATTAATGTTCATTTTAGTTATGTATTCAGTATTTAATCTCAATGCTTCACTTGCTTGATCACCAAGTGTTCGATAAAATGCCAAAGCAGAGTTGCAAGTTCAACAATAGTGCATTGAGAAAAACCAATTGCTTGAGAGTGAAATAATCCAGTTGAAAAGTGATCTTGATATAATAGTCAAGAGAGAAGTTGAGCTGATTGCTAGACTTGCTAAATCAGAACAGCTCGTCTCATCATTGTCTAAAGTGTCAAGAAAGATAGACAATGTGATTGAGGTAACAAGATTATTTGGTGAAAAGACCGATTTAGGATGCAATAAATTTGGTAAACAACCAAAAAAATCTAAAGTTACGGCAAACAACAAAGGAAAGTGTTGGTCCCAGGTGGCATACGAAAGGGTCTAGAAGGGAGGGGGGGTTGAATAGCCCTTAAAGTCTTTTTCGACTTCAAAAGATTCGTATTAAAAAGGTTTTTGGACGCTTGAAGTGTCTAACGCTTGAATTAAGCGCTTACTTAAAATATAGGCGTTTTGGTGAAGCGTCTAACGAAGACTGTTTTTATAAAGTTAACTTAGATTTCAAAACTTGAATACTACAACCAAATAGATTTGAGCGTTCAGTTCTTTGATCAGTGTTAGCACAGCGGAATAATTTTTTTTTGTCTTCTCTTTGAAAGCTTTAGCATCACAAAAAGTGTATTTAGTTTCTTAGCGTTTGATTAAGTTTTACTTTATCAGATTATGATATGACAATAGGAATGTTGAAAGTAAAGTAAAGAACACAATATTTGTAAGGTTCGTTGGGTTGTGTAATCCCAACTACGTCCTTCTTCTCCTCGAACACTTGGAGGCAATCAACTAAAATCATTCTCAAAGAATCATACAGAATCTTCTACAAATTAGGGAGAGATGGATGTCGATGGCTTGAGCTCCTTGATCACACAGATTTCTGCTCCAAATCACTTCAATCCCCTTGCTTATTTCACCCAGAAATATGGCAAGTATCCAACTTTGACTTCACACAGATCGCGAGGCTTGGATAGGGGTTTTTCTAAAAGGTTTGTTTGATTTTGATAAAGTTCAAACAACTAGGAATATCTCAGTAGTAATGTGGGTTTTTCTGAAAAGAATGTTTGAGATATTGGATTGACTGTCTCAGGATTTGAAGAAAAGCAAAGAGAATTTTTTCTTGAAAGTTTTGGCTTTTCTGAGATTGTAAGGAATGAGACTTCAATGCAACAGCAATTCGACTTGATAATTGTTCTTTTTTTTTTGGCTTGTTGTTGAAGTCCTATTTATAGGCATTCTTGGAAAAAAGTGTCCGTTTGACACATGCAAGGGCGCATGTCTCTCACTTTTGCTAGTGAACAACTTTTGTCCTTTTTCCTGAAAATCTGCAGCACAAAAGTTAGTGCTGCAGTCTTTGAATAGTTGACAGTCCAATAGCGTGGCTTCTCCGTACGTCTGAAAGTGCTTATCACATTTAATGCTCTTATCAGCATTTAATGCATTTGAATTAAATGCCCATTGGTATTTAATGCTTTGAGAATATTTGCATTAAAACTCCTTCTGAACTTAGAAATAAATTCAGGTGAAATCACTTCTGTCCTATAAGGTAACGCTTGATATAGCTAGTCAATTGGACGCTTGGAGACTTTATCTTCATTCAGAATTTAGGCGCTTGAGTCTTCAAACTATACTTCTGATAAACTCACCCAGAACATATCAGACACTTAGTTTAAAACAGCTTAACCTAACAATCTAAAATAAGAATAAAGCAAAGCATATTACAAATCTAACACTTCAAAGCTGAAAAACAAACTTACATATTTTTGGGGTCTAACAAAGGTCCTAATTGTCATCATCAAAACATCTAACATGAAATTCCTAACAATTTCGCCCTTTTTGATGATGACAATACTTACTCTTTTATAGTTCAAGAGTTAGACAACCAAAATAAAAGTTAGCTTTGATTAGATACGGTTAGTTAAAGTTGGTTATGCTTCAACGAGATGTTTCAGCTGAAAAATGCATTTTATATATATCGAGAGTTACAAGCATATTTACAACTAAACAAACAAAATATGAGAGACAAGAATGTAGATAATGCAAATCAAAAAGCTTTAACGTCTTGGTCTAACTTTGTATCGCTTGGGCATTTCAGCTCGGATAGCTTCAGTTAGATTATCTTCCAGAGTCATCATCGCTTCATGATCTTTGTTGATTATGAGCTTATTTTCTTCTTTCTGTCTCTTCTTGAAAGCAGTAAAGTGATTGTCCCAATCAGTTGGGTCAATACCAATATACCTTAGGAAAATTCTGAAAGATTGGATGAAGTCAGTCAACTTCCTCTCTTCAGCTAAGATTCTTGGGTCTGTAGGTTCTGGAATAGATGTTCTTTGAAGAGGGATGTCAAACTGTTCAAGCAGTGCCCGAGAAGGTATTGGTATATTTGGATACAGTGCTTGTGGGGTTTCTCTTAGCGTTCTACTAGATGCTCCAGCAGAAGCACTTACCTCATAAGCAATTATCCAAGAGGGGAGATTTAGCGCAGAAGGAGAAGGAAAAACTTGACGCTTAGGAGACGGAGGCTCTTGAGCTCTTGAACTAGACGCATTCCTCTTTTCTCCTTTCTTCTTCTTTTCCCCCTTATTGCCATCATCAGACTTTAGAAAATGTGTGAGTAAACTGACCTGATGAGCAATCTGAGACATAGAATCTGTGATGTCGTCCAGACGCTTGTCGAATCGTTCCTACAGGGTTAGGAGCTTGGTGCTGGTAGCATCATTCAGAGAAGTCTCAAGGGTTTCAAGGCGCTTTTCAAGCTCTTCTTTCATGGCAAGTTAGTTTGCTTGAGTGGCATCATGCATTTCTTGAAAGTCTTGTTTGCACTCACCAACAACCGCTTGAGCTGAACTACGCATATGAGCAATCTGAGCGCTCATAACGTGAGTCTCAATTTTTACCAAATCGTCTTTAATCCAGTGGAGAGATTCTTCGTTCTGAGTAGCATGGGCACTGATATTCTCCAAAACGAATTTGAGCAAAGGACCAAAAGATTGACTCTCATCTAGACGAACCGCTTGTGGAGCCGGTCGCTTGAACCTGGATGAGTGTTTGAGAGAGTCTATAGGAACTTGATATGCGGGATGAAAGACAGTACCTCGTATGTCAAGAGAAAGATCCTCAGCAATATTATCAGCAACGGGTTCAGGAGCGTCAGGAAGATCCTTTGGTGGAGACGCTTGAACGGGTTCTTCAACAGACACTGGAATACTTGTGACTTTAGACGTGAACGCTTCGATTGACTTAGTAGGCGCTTCCTCAAGCGCTGACTCAGGTTGACAAAAGTCATCGAATTGGAAGTTCCAATTTGCTAAATCGGCATAAGAAGTGGACGCAGCTTCCAAAAGTTCAGTGAGTCTGGTTCTAGTCACACAAGTACCGAAAATGAATGTGCGAAGGGGACTATCAATGGCCCTGATGTGCATTGGACCAATGATATCTAGCACATGATTCGGAAAGACTTTGGACGGCGCTTGACAGATGGAAAAGATTGAATCTGGGCAGTAATTTCGAGAGAATCCAATCAAGCAGTCAGAGGGAAGAGACTTGAGACGCTGATCCTCAGGCACGTAAGCAGCGTAGTACTCTTCTAAATATGGATAGATCGCTTGAGCTAGTCCCTGATTTCTTTCAAGCAGTGATAGGACAAACTCATAATGATTGAGTACCTCTTTGCGGATAGAAGAGAGCAGAGGATATCCTTGAAAAGAGTTGATGACGGAGCCGTTCCATTGTCGGAGATTGGCAGTGAAGATTTTGTCGAACAGAGATAAGGGAGTCATAATCTTCACCATCAAATTGAAATTATCCTCACAGTGGCTCGGAGCGAAATTCAAGCACGATACAAAAGAGGTACCACTGGAAGATGTTTGAGCGTTGAAAAGTAGAGGAGTAATGGACAATCGGTGAAGCTCTTGACGCAAACACTGCTCAATTTGATGTCTAACGAGTGGGAGCTTTAGAACAGGTCCAACTCTCTGTTGACGCTTCTTCAGGCAATACTTGGCGAACTGACGCTTCTTGTCATGCATGCCTATGCTAAATAAATGGGGAGCTTGGACTAACTCTCAGAATGTATATTTGTTTCCCACATAAGCTTCAACCCAGTTAACTTCATTCATGCAGTAATCTGTTCCAGCATTGACCATAGCGCGAATGCCTTCATGATGAATATCTCTGATAGATTCAAAGCGATATCTATCAGTCTGATAGTTGGCATTCCAGACGCTGTCAAAATATGCATTAGCTTCAGTCTGGATCAAATCTGTGAGAGATTCTAGATGCTCACCGGCATGAACTGCTTTATTTTTCCATAGGCGAAGTGGATTAACTGAAGAGAGATTTTCAATACTATTAGCAGTCTGAGGAAAGTGTGTGTAGCCTTCTCTGTTCAAGACTGACTTTGATGGATTGAGAAAGCTAGGGCGAAGAGGCTCGTATACACGAATATTATAGTCTCTGAGAGCAAAACCTGTGGGTTTGCTGTAGCCATAATCGAGATAATATGCCAAATCCACATCACATCTAGGAGTTCTTCCTCCTTGTCTGTCTTGTTGAAGAATAAGAGAAGACTGTATTTGACTAGGGGTTTTTCCTAGTTCAATAGCTCTATAATACTTTCTCTCAATTTCTGTTAGTGCAGCATTAAACATTGTATCCCTGATTTGACAGTCAAAATCAATCAACAGGGCAATGTCATTCTCAGCAGCAATGTATCTTTCTTCATTGTATCGTGCAGGAATGAAATCTTCTTCGAGCGCTGGAGGCATGTAGTTGATCGAATGATCAATCGTCTTTAGCGGGTCTAGTTGGAAGAAGTGCCTTGGCTTTGTAACATCTTCAGCAATGCTCTGACCTTCTGAGCGTACCTCTGTTATAGCCTGAACAGGGATTGATGTCTGAACCTCTTTAGTAGCAAGTTCCTCAGCTTCAATTGCAGCAACTTCTGCGGCAATGTCTTTGGCAATCGCCACAACTTCTGTCATTTCAACATCTAGATGGACATCGGTTGACGCTTCAGCAGCAGCTGCAGCTAAAGCTGTAACAAAAGAACTATCCTCTACAAGAGCAGGATCTTCTACAGATGTAGGAATAGGAATGCTGTGGGAAGAAATAAACTTACCCTGAGAACTTGTCTCAACAGCAATACTTTGAGCGCTTGGCTCAGCAGCAACTTGAGCGCTTGGCTCAACAGCAACTTGAGCGCTTAGCTTAACAGCAACTTGAGCGCTTGGCTCAACAGTCTCAGGCTCTTCAGGAACAGGAGCAACTCGACGCTTGCTAGTCCTGGAACGCTTGAAGATTTTCTTCACGTTGACTCCTTCAACGAGCTTAAGCGGTGGAGCGGGAGGATCAACAGCTGGTTCTTCAAAGTCTATTTGTTTAATGATCCCTTCCAGCTTCCTCCTCTTGAGAGGTAACTTGTCCTCAGCATCCTCATCGGTTTCCTCATCATCCTTTTGAGGAGAAGGGATAAATTGAGCCTTGAGCTTTCTGGGAGCCCTCTTCTTTGTTGCAGCCGGACGCTTCACGGCTTCTTCTGGCACTGGACGCTCCGCTTCCTCATCGGACGCTTGACGTACTTCCAGACGCTCAGATAGTGGTTTAGCAGCACCACCAATTTTGGGAGGATTGAAGAGATTATTCAGAATCCTTCTTCCCAGCAACTTGGTCTTATTCAACGGGAGACCAGACGAGTATACACACTGTGATTTGTACAGCAGGTCACTTAGAACAAGCCCATAAGGTTTATTCGAGGCGCTTAAACAGTCCCAAAACCTTCCAAAAATGTACTCACTCCAGTTGATCTTGATGTTGAGGAGTATAGCAGTCATCATCTGAAATTGTACTGGGTTCACCTTATCAAAGGTTCCCACTCGGCATTCTATGATCTTGCTGCAGAAATCAGCCAACAGTCGGTATTTGGATACCAGTTCTTTCTTTTCAAAGTACTGAGTGTAGGGTACACCGTCGTACGCACTCATGGTTGTCCATGCTTCCTTGATTTGTTTTAAAGTAACACAATCCAATGCCTCACCCTCATTTGGAAGATTGAAGTTCTCGGCAATGGAGGCAGCAGACAAAATAAATTCCTTGGGAGGCTCCTTCTTGGATAGGGGAATTAGACAAGAGATAGACTTCTTGTCCTCTGAAAGTTTAGCAGTCTTCCAGAAGGTGTCGACTTCAGTCGAAAACAGATAGGAGTATTGGGTCAAGAAAGGTTTAAGCCCAGCTTTGACTACCATGTCCATCATGTCTGTTAGATTGATCTGAGGTTGTTCATAAAGGAATTTTCAATCGACAACAAGGCCTTCAGTAACCTTGATGGTAAGTTCGGCAGAAGTAGACGAAGATTTCTTTGGTGCCATTTTTAGTGAAAGAGATGAACTGAGATTTTCTTTTGCTTTGAGAGAGAGAGAATAAATTTTGCAGATATGTTTGAGTAAGAGTAAATGGTTTTTCTGCAGAAATTGTGTTTTAAATGACACAGCAGTTAATTTTTTTTGAAACTTGTGTTCTCTTGTCTCTGTAGGATTCAAACACGTGTAAAGAGTTTTAATCTCAGCCATGAATTCATTAACTGCGGACGCGAGTTTTGTGTAATAGAGAGAAGTTACATTTGGTAATTCTCATATATAATGATTTGACATCCGAGTTAAAATTTTAAAAATGTTTGGCATTTTTCAGAGTGTAACACACGCGCCTGTTTGTACACTGACACGCACACAAACACATGCTATCTCTGAACCCTCATTTTAAAAGATTTGATTACCCGCCAGTTTGATGTGATAGAAGCGTGCGAGTAGAGTACAAAATAGACTTTTGAGTCTACCCACTCCTTCGAAAGAAGCTTGTAAACTTTATGCATGGCTTGTAAAGAAAATATTTTTATATTAAGAGTTGATTGGAATTGATTCAACGCTTAACTGATAACACTTGTTGGTATATAAAAATTAGACGCTTAGGATTGAAAAGACTTTTATGTTTGAGCATCCAATATTTTATGCATAAGTAATACTGAGCGTTGATGATCATGCATCTGAAAATTTTGATCATTGACGCTTGTAGTTATGGTCAAGTACAACTTTAAGGTTCCCCCTAAATTTCATAACTTGTACCAGTTAGGAAAATCTTTTAGATATAAATCAAGTGGATTCCCCCTAAATTATATGTTTAATAAAATATGATGCAAAATGATTAAGCATTTAAATCAATCATACCTAATTCACTTCTCAAAGTGAGAAAACGTTGTTCGTTGAGTGCTTTGGTGAAGATATCTGCCAATTGTTTGTCAGTTCCAATGAAGTGCATGGAGATATCTTTCTTTTGAACGTGGTCACGAAGAAAATGGTATCTAATGTCAATGTGTTTGGTTCTGGAATGAAGAACAGGGTTTTGAGTCATGGCTAGAGCGCTTTGGTTATCACAATGAATGGGGGTTGGACCTAGGATTATTCCATAATCTCTAAGTTGTTGCCTCATCCATAATACTTGTGCACAACAACTTCCTGCAGCTACATACTCAGCTTCGGCTGTGGAGGTAGCTATGGATTGTTGCTTCTTACTATGCCATGAAATTAACCTATCACCTAGAAATTGACATGTACCACTAGTACTTTTACGATCTATTTTGCAACCTGCAAAATCTGCATCTGAGTAACCAATTAGTTCAAAAGGAGAATCCCTAGGATACCATAAGCCCACATTTTGTGTGCCTTTCAGGTATTTAAGGATCTTCTTGGCAGCAATTAAGTGTGACTCTTTAGGATCAGCTTGAAATCGTGCACACATGCATACCGAAAATACAATATCAGGTCTACTAGCAGTAAGATAAAGAAATGATCCAATGATACCTCTATAATTAGTGATATCAACTTTCTTTCCACTTTCATCTTTATCTAAGTTAAGCGTTTGGCTCATTGGAATTTTTGAATATGATGCATTTTCCATACCAAATTTCTTAATCATATCTCTTGTGTATTTGACTTGGTTTATAAATATGCCATTATGAAGTTGTTTAACTTGTAATCCTAAGAAGAAAGTTAATTCACCCATCATGCTCATTTCAAATTGTTCTTGCATCATTTTCGAAAATTTCTCACACAGACGCTTGTTAGTAGAACCAAATACAATATCATCAACATAAATTTGGACGAAGAGAATATCTTCGTTATTGGTAAGTTTGAATAACGTTGTATCAACGCTGCCTTTTGAAAAGCCTTTACCAATGAGGAAGATAGAGAGAGTGTCATACCATGCTCGGGGTGCTTGCTTAAGCCCATAAAGTGCTTTGTCTAGCTTGTAAACCATACCCTTACCATGATTGTTGATGAATCCTGGTGGTTGCTCCACATATACTTCTTCTTGGAGTTTACCATTCAGGAAGGCACTCTTCACGTCCATCTGATACACCATGAACTTGTTGAACGCTGCATACGCTAGAAACATGCGGATTGCTTCAAGACGAGCGACAGGAGCGTATGTCTCATCAAAGTCAATACCCTCCTCTTGGCAATATCCTTGAGCTACGAGTCTGGCCTTGTTTCTTATCACAATGCCGTTCTCATCCATCTTGTTTCTATAAACCCATCTAGTTCCAATAACTCCTTGGTGAGTTGGCCTTGGTACTAGCATCCAAACCTTATTTCGTTCAAACTGATTAAGCTCTTCTTGCATAGCTTCAATCCAACTTGGGTCGCTTAGCGCTTCATCCACTTTCTTAGGTTCCATTTGAGATAGAAAGCTTGCGAACATAGCCTCATTGATCGTAGCGGCTCTAGTCCTAACAGACGCTTCAATATCTCTAATAATTTGCTCAAGTGGATGATCACGAAGCCATAATCTATCTGGTTAGAAGGGGTTAAGAGGTTGAACAGACGCTTGAGGATCATACGCTTGACTACCTTCTTGCGTAGGCGCTCCAAGTTCGCAATTCCTTGTGTGCACTTGATGATCACTCTCTTCATGATCATCAGCATTTCTTACATGATTATCCAGAGTAATCTCACGAGTAATCTTAGGAGGAGGCACTGATGACATAGATCTTGTAACCTTAGACGCTTGATGACATAGATCTTCAACTCCTACATCATTTATATTAACCTTACTCGGTTCTTGGTTAGCATCATCAAAAACAACATGAATAGATTCCTCTACCTTCGATTTGATCTTATTTAGGATGCGAAAATTCTTTCCATTTTTGGCGTAGCCTAGAAAGATTCCCTCATCCGCTTTAGGATCAAATGTCTTTAGGCTTTGGGATCCATTATTATGAATAAAGCACTTAGAACCAAAGACGTGAAAATATGAAACATTTGGCTTACATCCCTTCCACAGTTCATATGGAGTTTTCCCATGCTGTTTGTTGATCATGCAACGGTTTTGAGTGTAACAAGCAGTGTTGATCGCTTCGGCCCAAAACCTAGGAGCGAGCTTGGATTCTGCTAACATAGTCCTAGCTGCTTCCTTAAGCGTTCGGTTCCGGCGCTCAGCAACACCATTTTGTTGGGGAGTTCTGGGAGCTGAAAACTCATGATGTATTCCATTTTCTGCACAAAACTTCTCAACAATCTTGTTAGTAAACTCAGTACCGTGATCGCTTCTTATTCTTGCAACCTTAAGATTTTTCAATATTTGAAGTTTCCGAATAAGCGTTGTTAACTTGTCACATGTTTCATCTTTGGATGAAAGAAATTCCACCCAAGTAAATCGAGAGAAATCATCTACTATCACCAAAGTATACTTCTTACCGCTTACACTGATCGTTTGAACAGGTCCAAACAAATCCATGTGAAGTAGTTCAAGTATTCTAGAGGTAGATAGATGAGGTTTTCTCTTGAACGATGATTTAACTTGTTTACCCATTTGACAAGCGTCACAAAGGCGATCGTTGTGAAATGGTCCATTTGGTAATCCCTCTACAAGATTTTGACTTATAAGCTGAGAGATTGTTTTGAAGTTGAGGTGATTCATTTTTTTATGCCATAACCAACCCATTTTAGATTCATTTTTAGAAACAAAACATGTTGGGTTGTTATCAAGTGTTGAACCCCAATCTACCAAATATACGTTGTTAGTTCTTTTTCCTTTCAATTTAGTAGACTTAGTCTTAGCGTCATTTATATAGCAACAGTCACTTGAGAATATGACTTCAAAGCCTTTATCACAAAATTAACTCATGCTTAATAAATTGTGCTTCAGACCCTCAACATAATAAACATCACTTATCATGATGTTTCCCCTATGCACAGTACTTATACCTTTGGTTTTAACTTTGGAGTTGTCACCAAATACAACCTGAGGACCATTGGCAGCTTGATAGTTGATCAGAAGATCTTTGGAACCAGTCATGTGCCTTGACGATCCACTATCGAAGTACCACACAGATGTATCGGCTCTAGCTCTAGGTACCTGCAATCAAAAAGGGAGTTCTATTTCTGTTCAGGTACCCATTGTTGCTTGGGTCCTTTAACATTAGTAACATTGTTAGAATGAATTAGAACTTTAGGAACCTATATTTGCCTGGTTTTCATTTTAGGAATACTGGCCTTTTTGGGTTTCACAACGTGTTGTGTGTGCTTTTTGGGTGTATAATAATAATATCCTTGATTATAATGGTAGTCATAATCATAGTCATAATCATAATCATCATAATATCGATAATATGATCTTGACTGTCTTGGATATTGACGCTGGTATTTCCTTGGCGCTGGCTTGGGTTGCACTTTTGGTGCTGGACGCTTAGCGCTTGATTCACAATGGTCAGTCTTATCTTTAACCTTTTGAGCGTTTGGATAAACCCGTATTTTTGAATCATTTGCCTTAGCCTTACCCTTGCCTTAGTTAGCTTTGACTTTCTCATTTGGCCTCTTACCATTGTCACTAGGTTCATTTTGTGTTTGACCTTGTGAACCTTTTTCAACAAAGATAACACCCTTTCCTTTGTTGTTTGCCGTAACATTAGATTTATTGGGTTGTTTACCGAGTTTATCGCATCCTAAACCGGTCTTCTTACCAAATAATCTAGTTACTTCAGTCACATTATCCAACTTTCTAGAAGCTTTTGATAACGATGAGATGAGCTGCTCTGATTTAGCAAGTCTAGCGATCAAATCAGCTTCTCTCTTGACTATTGTATTAAGATCGCTTTTTAATTGAATAATTTCACTCTCAAGCGATTGGTTCTTCTCAATGCACTGTTGCTGAACTTGCAACTCTGCTTTGAGCGTCACTTTATCTCTTGTGAGCGATGAGATAATAACGAGATTTTGATATATTTTGGCGGTTTCTTGACATTCATTGTAGTATTCTTTGACTTTGTCAAGTAATTCATCATAAGAGAGAGGAATAGATAATTCATTGATTACCTCAGGAGACGCTTCATCATCTCTGGCCATGAGACATATGAGCGCTGAGTCATCTAATGGCTCATCATCGTCGCTACTCTCTTCTGATGATTCTAAATCTTCAGGTGCGGATGCTGGTTCTGAATCTGCTAGCAAACCTTGTTGACGAAGGTTGCTCCTGAATTGGTTTCTATCCAAGTAATCCTGCCTTGAGGGCTTGGATACGTTTGGATAAGGGCAATTTACCTGGTAGTGCCCTGGTTTCCTGCAATTGTAACAAAGATTAGTTTTCATTTTTTGTTCATTTGTTAACCTTGCAATGTGTGGTTTTGAGACCACTGGAGCTGAGAGATTTTGAGTAGACGCTTGGTACTGAACAGGCACTTGGGGTGAAGGAACAGAATATTGAGGCGCTTGAAGCTGTTGTTGCATCGGAGAAGGTGTTTGATATGAACTTTGTCCTTGATTATTGAAACCTTTTCCTTTCTTTTCATACCTCAAGAACTTTCTGAATCTATACAGCAAAGCTAATTCCTCTTCTTCAATGATATCTAAATTCTTTCCTTTATTGCCCGATTTGCCTTTGATTGATGCTATAAGCGCTCCAGATTCAATCACCGGACTACTCACAACATCACTAGCAGAATTCAACTCGAACTCAAATGCTTTGAGCTCTGAAAAGGCGTCTTCTGGAGTTAGGAGATCCAGCATATTTGATTCTCTCATAGCGGTTGTCTTCATCAAGAATTTACTTGGTAAACTTCTAAAGATCTTAACCACCATTTCTCGATTCTGCAAATCCATTCCCAACGATGTAAGTTCTGTAACTAGAGCTGTAAATCTTATATCTAATTGCTCTAAAGTTTCATTGGGTAGCATCTTAAATCCGTTAAACTTTTCCTTGGCAATGGAAAGTTTGTTTTCTTTGATCTGAGCTGAACCACCACAAATTGTAGCCAACTTATCCCATATTTCTTTAGTGGTTTTGCAAGACTTGATGTTGTTAAATAAGTTGTCATTATCACCAATAGTCGTATATAGAGCGTTACGACCAACATTGTCCAAATTAGCTCTTCAACGCTCATCTCCAGACCATTCTTGTTTTGGTTTCTCAACGTAACCATCGGGAGTTTCTTCCGTGGCTCCAGGCGCTCATGTGATAACTTTATATATTTTGATTGGCCCATCTGAAATAATATCACACATGTCATCATCACATGAACAGAGATATGTAAATGCTTTAACTTTCCATGTGTCAAAATTTGACTCAGTTAGTTTGGGAACTTTAGCAAATGCCATCTTTAAAATCTAAAGCAACTAAGCTTGAAAAAGGATCTAAACAAGCAGTTATGCATGGAAATTTTAAAATTTCAATTTTAACCGCTCTGATACCACTTGTTGGTCCCAAGTGGCATACGAAAGGGTCTAGAAGGGGGGGTTGAATAGACCCTGAAGTCTTTTTCGACTTCAAAAGATTCGTATTAAAAATGTTTTTGGACGCTTGAAAAGTAGACGCTTGAAGTGTCTAACGCTTGACTTAAGCATTTACTTAAAATATAGGCGCTTTGGTGAAGCGTCTAACGAAGACTGTTTTTATAAAGTTAACTTAGATTTCAAAACTTGAATACTACAACCAAATATGTTTAAGCGTTCAGTTCTTTGATCAGTGTTAGCACAGCAGAATAATTTTTTTTTTGTCTTCTCTTTGAAAGCTTTAGCGTCACAAAAAGTGTATTTAGTTGCTTAGCGTTTGATTAAGTTTTACTTTATCAGATTATGATATGACAATATGAATGCTGGAAGTAAAGTAAAGAACACAATATTTGTAAGGTTCGTTGGGTGGTGTAATCTCAACTACGTCCTTCTTCTCCTCGAACACTTGGAGGCAATCCACTAAAATGATTCTCAAAGAATCACACAGAATCTTCTACAAATTAAGGAGAGATGGATGTCGATGACTTGAGCTCCTTGATCACACAGATTTCTGCTCCAAATCACTTCAATCCCCTTGCTTCTTTCACCTATAAATATGGCAAGTATCCAACTTCGACTTCACACAGATCGCGAGGCTTGGATATGGGTTTTTCTAAAAGGTTTGTTTGATTTTGATAAAGTTCAAACAACTAGGAATATCTCAGTAGTAATGTGGGTTTCTCCGAAAAGAATGTTTGAGATATTGGGTTGACTGTCTCAGGATTTGAAGAAAAGTAAAGAGAATATTTTCTTGAAAGTTTTGGCTTTTCTGAGATTGTAAGGAATGAGACTTCAATGCAACAGCAATTCGACTTGATAATTGTTCTTTTTTTTTGGCTTGTTGTTGAAGTCCTATTTATAGGCATTCTTGGAAAAAAGTGTCCGTTTGACACATGCAAGGGCGCATGTCTCTCACTTTTGCTAGTGAACAACTTTTGTCCTTTTTCCTGAAAATCTGCAGCACAAAAGTTGGTGCTGCAGTCTTTGAATAGTTGACAGTCCAATAGGGTGGCTTCTCCATACGTCTGAAAGTGCTTATCACATTTAATGCTCTTATCAGCATTTAATGCATTTGAATTAAATGCCCGTTGGTATTTAATGCTTTGAGAATATTTGCATTAAAACTCTTTCTGGACTTAGAAATAAATTCAGGTGAAATCACTTCTGTCCTATAAGGTAACACTTGATATAGCTGGTCAATTGGACGCTTGGAGACTTTATCTTCATTCAGAATTCAGGCGCTTGAGTCTTCAAACTATACTTCTGATAAACTCACCCAGAACATATCAGACGCTTAGTCTAAGACAGCTTAACCAAACAATCTAAAATAAGAATAAAGCAAAGCCAATTACAAATCTAACGCTTCAAAGCTGAAAAACAAACTTACATATATATTTTTGGGGTCTAAAAAAGTTCCTAATTGTCATCATCAAAACATCTAACATGAAATTCCTAACAGAAAGGGTGTTTTCTTTGTTAAAGATGGTTCACAAAGACAAACGCTAAATGAACCAAGTGACAATGATACGAGGCCAAATGAGAAAGCCAAAGCTAACTCAGGCAAAGGAAAGGCGAAAGCAAATGATTCACAAAGACGGGTTCGTCCAAATGCTCAAAAGGCTAAGGATAAACCTGCCCACTGTGAATCAAGTGCTAAGCGTCCTGCACCAAAATGCAACCCAAGCCAGCGCCAAGGAAATACCAGCGTCAATATCCACAACGGTCTGGATCATATTATCGCTACTATGACGATTATGACTATGACTATGATTATGATTACTATTATAATTGAGGATCTTACTATACACCCAAATAGCACACACAACACAATGTGAAACCCAAGAAGACCAGTATTCCTACAATGAAGACTAGGCAAATATGGGTTCCTAAAGTTCTAATTCAAACTAACAATGCTACTAATGTTGAAGGACCCAAGCAACAATGGGTACCTAAATAAAAATAAAACTTCCCTTTTGATTGCAGGTACCTAGACCTAAAGCCAATACATCTGTTTGGTACTTTGATAGTGGATCGTCAAGGCACATGACTGGCTCCAAGGATTTTTTGGTCAACTATCGAGCTGCCAATGGTGTTCAGGTTGTATTTGGTGACAACTCCAAAGGTAAAACCAAAGGTATAGGTACTCAGCATAGGGGGAACATCATTATAAGTGATGTTCATTATGTTGAGGGTCTGAAGCACAATTTATTAAGCATAAGTCAATTTTGTGGTAAAGGCTTTGAAGTCATATTCTCAAGCGACTGTTGCTATATAAATGATGCTAAGACTAAGTCTACTAAATTGAAAGGTAAAAGAACAAACAATGTATATTTGGTAGATTGGGGTTCAACACTTGATAACAACCCAACATGTTTTGTTTCTTAAAATGAATCTAAAACGGGTTGGTTATGGCATAGAAAAATGAATCACCTCAATTTTAAGACAATCTCTCAGCTTATAAATCTAAATCTTGTAAAGGGATTACCAAAAGGACCATTTCACAAGGATCACCTTTGTGACGCTTGTCAAATGGGAAAGCAAGTTAAATCATCTTTCAAAAGAAAACCTCATCTATCTACCTCTAGGATACTTGAACTACTTCACATGGATCTGTTTGGACCTGTGCAAATTATTAGTGTGAGTGGTAAAAGGTATACTTTCGTGATAGTAGATGATTTCTCTCGATTTACTTGGGTGGAATTTCTTTCATCCAAAGATGAAACATGTGACAAGTTAACAACGCTTATTCGGCAACTTCAAACATTGAAAAATCTTAAGGTTGCAAGAATAAGAAGTGATCACGGTACTGAGTTTACCAACAAGCTTGTTGAGAAGTTTTGTGCTGAGAATGGAATACATCATGAGTATTCAGCTCGCAAAACTCTCCAACAGAATGGTGTTGCTGAGCACCGGAACAGAACGCTCAAGAAAGCTGCTAGGACAATGTTAGCAGAGTCCAAGCTTGCTCCTAGGTTTTGGGCTGAAGCGATCAACACTGCCTGTTACACTCAAAATCGTTTTATGATCAACAAACAGCATGGGAAAACTCCATATGAACTATGGAAGGGAAGTAAGCCAAATGTTTTATACTTTCATGTCTTTGGTTCTAAATGTTTTATTCATAACAATGGATCCCAAAGCCTAAAGACATTTGATCCTAAAGCGGATTAGGGAATCTTTCTAGGCTACGCTAAGAATGGAAAGAATTTTCGCATCTTAAACAAGATCAAATCGAAGGTTGAGGAATCTATTCATGTTATTTTTGATGATGCTAACCAAGAACCAAGTAAGGTTAATATGAATGATGTAGGAGTTGAAGATCTTTGTCATCAAGCATCTAATATTACCATTGATGATGATAGTGACGACGATGATGAGATCTCAGTGCCACCTCCTAAGATTACTCGTGAGGATATTTCAGATAACAATGCAAGACTTGCTGATGATCATGAAGAGAGTGATCATCGAGAGCAAACAAGAATCAGTGAACTTGAAGCGCCTACGCAAGAGGGTAGTCAAACGTCAGATCGTCAAGCGCTTGTTCAACCTCTTAAGCCATTCCAACCAGATAGACTATGGTTGCATGATCATCCACCTGAGCAGATTATTGGAGATATTGAAGCCCCTGTTAGGACTAGAGCCGCTACATTCAGTGAGGCTATGTTCGCAAGCTTTCTATCTCAAATGGAGCCTAAGAAAGTGGATGAAGCGCTAAGCGATCCAAGTTGGATTGAAGCCATGCAAGAAGAGCTTAATCAGTTTGAGCGTAGTAAGGTTTGGACGCTAGTACGAAGACCAACTCACCAAGGAGTTATTGGAACTAGATGTGTTGGTCCCAAGTGGCATACGAAAGGGTCTAGAAGGGGGGGAGTTGAATAGACCCTGAAGTCTTTTTCGACTTCAAAAAGTTTCGTATTAAAATGGTTTTGGACGCTTGAAATGTAGACGCTTGACTGAGCGTCTACTTGAAATATAGACGCTTAGGCTAAGCGTCTGATGAAGACTGTTTTTTAGAAAGTTAACTTAGACTTCAAGATTTGAATACTTTAACCAAGTAGGTTTAAACGTTCAGTTCTTTAATCAGTGTTAGCACAACAGAATAATTTTAGAGTCTTCTCTTTTAGAAATCTTTAGCGTCACAAGTTGTTTCTTAGTTGCTTAGCGTTTGATTGTGTTTTACTTAATCAATTTATGCAATGATATGATAGATAAGAGAATTGACTGTAACGTAAAAGACACAATATTTGTAAGGTTCGTTGGGTGGTGTAATCCCAACTACGTCCTTCTTCTCCTTGAACACTTGGAGGCAATCCACTAAAATGATTCTCAAAGAATCACACAGAATCTTCTACAAAATAGGGAGAGATAGATGTCAATGACTTGAGCTCCTTGATCACACAGATTTCTGCTCCAAATCACTTCAATCCCCTTGCTTCTTTCACCCAGAAATAATGCAAGTATCCAACTTCGACTTCACACAGATCGCGAGGCTTGGATGGGGTTTTCTAAACAGTTTGTTTGATTTTGATGAATTTCAAACAACAGGAAATATCTCAATAGTAATGTGGTTTCTTCGAAAAGAATGTTTGAGATATTGGTTAACTGTCTCAGGAATTGAAGAAAAGCAAAGAGAATGTTTTCTTGAATATTCTGGCTTTTCTGAAAGTTTAAGGAATGAGACTTCAATGCAACAACAATTTGGCTTAGAAATTGATTGTATTTTTGCCTTGTTGTTGAAATCCTATTTATAGGCATTCTTGGAGAAAGTGTCCGTTTGACACATGCACAGGCGCGTGTCTCTGACTTCCGCGAGTGAACAACTTTTGTCCTTTTTCTTGAAAATCTGCTGCACAAAAGTTGGTGCTGCAGTCTATGAATAGTTAACAATCCAATAGCATGGCTTCTCCGTACGTCTGAAAGTGCTTATCACATTTAATGCTCTTATCAGCATTTAATGCATTTGAATTAAATGCCCGTTGGCATTTAATGCGTTGAGAATATTTGCATTAAACTCCTTCGGGACTTAAAAATAGATTCAGGTGAAATCAGTCATTGATGGGCGCTTATCCATCCTTGAATCACTTCTGTCCTATAAGGTGACGCTTGATATAGATTGTCATTTGGACGCTTTGAGACTTTATCTTCATTCAGACTTCTGGCGCTTGAGTCTTCAAATTTTACCACTGATAAACTCACTCATAAATTATTAGACGCTCAGCCTAAGACTACTTAGCCTAACAATCTAGAATATAAACCAAACAAAGCCTATTACAAATCTAACGCTTCAAAGCTTATACATGATTTCTACTAAAATCAAGCTTACATATTTTGGGGTCTAACATAAAGGCCTAATTGTCATCATCAAAACATCTAACATGAAATTCCTAACAATTTCCCTCTTTTTGATGATGGCAATACTTACTCTTTTATAGTTCAAGAGTTAGACAGCCAAAATAAAAGTTAGCTTTGGTTAGATAACGTTAGTTAAAGTTAGTTATGCTTCAACGAGATGTTTCAGTTGAAAAATGCATTTTCTATATATCAATGATTACACACATTTTTACAACTGAACAAAAATTTCATACGAGACAAGAATATAGATAATGTAAATCAAAACAAATTTAATGACTTGGTCTAACTTTTTATCGCTTGGGCATTTCAGCTCGGATAGCTTCAGTTAAGTTATCTTCCAAAGTCATCATCGCTTCATGATCTTTGTCGATTATGAGCTTATTTTCTTCCTTTTGTCTCTTCTTGAAAGCAGCAAAGTGCTTGTCCCAATCAGTTAGGTTAATACCAATATACCTTAGGCAAATTCTGAAAGTTCGGTTGAAGTTAGACATCTGCATCTCTTCAGCTAAAATTCTTGGATCTGTAGGTTCTGGAATAGATGCTCTTTGAAGAGGGATGTCAAACTTTTCAAGCAGTGCCCGAGAAGGTATTGGTAGATTTGGATACAGTGCTCTTGTAGGTTCTCTTAGCGTTCTACTAGGCACTCTTGCAGAATCACTTATCCCAACAGCAGTTATCCAAGATGGAAGACTTAGCATAGAAGGAGGAGATAGTAGCTGACGCTTCAAAGGCGGAGGAGGATCTTGAGCACTTGAACTGGACGCTCTCCTCAGCTTTCCTTTCCTTTTCTCTTCCCCCTTATTGCCATCATCACTCTTCAGAAAATGTTCTGTGAGTAAACTGACCTGATGAGCAATTTGAGACATAGAATCTGTAAGATCATCCAGACGCTTGTCGAAACGTTCCTGCAAAGCGAGGATCTTAGCGCTGGTAGGATCATTCAATGAGGTCTCTAAGGAGTCTAGACGCTTTTCAAATTGTTCTTTCAGGGCTAGTTGGTTGGCTCGAGTAGCGTCACTCATTTCTTGAAATTCTTTTTGACACTCACCAACAGCCGCTTGAGCAGAACCTTTCATATGACCAATTTGAGCGTTCAAGATTTGGGATTCAATATTTTCTAAATCGGTCTTAATCCAGTGAAGAGATTCTTCATTCTGAGTAGCGTGACTGCTTATCTCCTCTAATACAGATTTCAGCAACGGTCCAAACGTTTGACTCACATCCGATGGAAGCGCTTGAGGAGCCGGTCGCTTGAATCTGGGTGTATGCTTGAGTGAGTCAAGAGGAGATTGATATACAGGATCAAAAATTATACCGCGTACATCAATTGAGAGATCCTCAGCAATATCAGCAGCAACAGAATCAACGAATTCAGGACCGTCAGAAATATCCTCTGATGGAGACGCTTGAACTGGTTCTTCAGCAGACGCTGGAATACTTGCGATTTCTGCTGGTTCAAACACTTCAACCATCTTAGCAGATTCGTCTTCAAGCACTGACTTTGGTTGGCGAAAATCATCGAATGGGAAGTTCCAATTTGCTTCATCGGCAAAAGAATTAGATGCGGCTTCCAGAAGTTCAGTGAGATGTTGAAGAGGAAGGCAAGTACCTTGAATGAATGTGCGAAGTGGACTATCTATGGCCCTAATGTATATGGGACCAATGATATCCAGCACATGATTCGGGAAGACTTTGGACGGCGCTTGGCAGATAGAGAAAATTGCATCTGGACAGTAATCTCTAGAAAATCCAATCAATCTATCTATTGGAAGTTGTTGGAGACGTCGAGATTCAGGTATGTACGAATTGTAGTATTCTTCTAGATAAGGATAGATAGCTTGAGCCAGTCCCTGATTTCTTTCCCGCAGTGAGAGGACAAACTCATAGTGATTGAGTACCTCTTTGCGAATAGAAGGGAGCAATGGATATCCTCGAAATGAGTAGAGTACTGAGCCGTTCCATTGTCTGAGATTTGCAGTGAAGATGCTGTCAAAAAGAGATAGGGGAGTCATAATCTTCACCATCAATCTAAGATTATCTTCGCAGTGGCTTGGAGCGAGATTCAAGAAAGATACAGAAGAACTGCCACTGGTAGATGTTTGAGCGTTGAAATGGAGAGGAGTAATGGATAATCTGTGAAGCGCTTGACGCAAACACTGCTCAATCTGATGTCGAATGAGTGGGAGCTTAAGAACAGGTCCAACTCTCTGTTGACGCTTCGTTAGGCAATACTTGACGAATTGACGCTTCTTGTCATGCATGCCTATGCCAAATAAGTGGGGAGCTTGAACTAATTCTGTGAAAGTATATCGATGACCCACATACGCTTCGACCTAGTTGACTTCAGACAAACAGTAGTCTGGTCCAGCGTTGACCATAGCTCGAGTGCCTTCATGATGAATATCTCTGATAGATTCAAAGTGATATCTATCAGTCTGATAGTTGGCATGCCAGACGCTGTCAAAGTATGCATCAGCTTCAGTCTGGAGCAAATTCGGTAGAGATTCGAGAAGCTCACCGGCATGAACCCCTTTATTCTTCCACAGTTGAAGATGAGTGGCAGACTTCTTGTTCTCGGCACTGTTTGCTATAAGAGGAAAATGTGTGTAACCTTCTCTGTTTAAGACTTTCTCGGAAGGGTTGAGAAACTCTGGTCGAAAAGGATCATATACTCTGATGTTGTAATCTCTCAGAGCAAAACCAGTTGACTTACTGTGCGCATATTCTTGGTAGTAAGCCAAATCCACATTGTACCTAGAAGTTCTACCTCCTTGCCTAGCGGTTAACACTATATCCCTAATCTTATTGTCAGTGTCAATCAGCTGGGCAATCTCATTCTCAGCAACAATGTATCTTTCTTCATTATAGCCAGCAGGAATGAAATCTTCTTCGAGCGCTGGGGGCATATAGTTGATTGAATGATCAATCGTCTTCAGCGTGTCCAGCTTGAAGAAGTGCCTTGGCTTTGGAATGTCTTCAGCAACGCTCTGACCTTCTGAGCGTGCCTCTGTTATAGCCAGAACAGGAATTGATGTTTGAACCTCTTTGGGAGCAGGTTCCTTAGTTACAATTGCAGCAGCTTCTGCGGCAACGTCTTTGGCACTAGCCACAACTTCTGTCATCTCAACATCTAAGTGGACGTCTGTTGATGCTTCAGCAGCAGCTGGAACTAAAGTTGTAATACATGAACTATCCTCTGTAAGAGCAGGATCTTCTACAGATGTAGGAATAGAAATGTTGTGGGAAGAAATAAACTTACCCTGAGAACTTGTCTCAACAGCAATTTGAGCGCTTGGCTCATCCACAATTTGAGCGCTTAGCTCAACAGCAGTAGCTTGAGAGCTTGGCTCAACCGTCTCAGGCTTCTCAGGAACAGATGCAGCTTGACGCTTACTTGTCCTGTGACGCTTAAAGATCTTCTTTACATTGATTCCTTCAATGAGCGTGAGCTTTTGAGTGGGAGGAGCAACAGCTGGTTCCTCAAAGTCTATTTATTTAATGATGTCTTCTAGCTTTCTCCGCTTGAGGGGTAACTTGTCCTCTACAGCCTCATCAGTTTCCTCATCACTCTTTTGGGGAGAGGGAACAACTTGAGCCTTGGGCTTTCTGGGAGCCATCTTCTTTGTTGCAGCCGGACGCTTCACGGCTTCTTCTAGAACTGGACACTCAGCTTCCTCATCGAACGCTTGACGTACTTCCAGACGCTCAGATAGTGGCCTAGCAGCACCACCAACTTTGGGAGGATTGAAGAGATTACTCAGAATCCTTTTTCCCAGCAACTTGTCTCATTCAGCGGTTGACCAGACAAGTATATACACTCTGAGTTGTGCAGCAGGTCACTCAGAACAAGCCCATAAGGTTTATTCAGGGCGATTAAACAGTCCCAAAACCTTCCAAAAATATACTCACTCCAGTTTACCTTATCAAAGGTACCCACTCTGCATTCTATGATCTTGCTGCAGAAATCAGCCAACAGTCGGTATTTGGATACCAGTTCTTTCTTTTCGAAATACTGTGTATAGGGTACACCGTTGTAAGCACTCATGGTTGTCCATGCTTCCTTGATTTGATCCAAAGTAACGCAGTCCAATGCCTCACCCTCATTTGGGAGTTTGAAGTTCCTGGCAATGGAGGCAGCAGACAAAATGAATTTCTTGGAAATCTCCTTCTTGGATTGAGGAATTAGACAAGAGATAGACTTCTTGTCCTCTGAGAGTTTAGCAGTTTTCCAGAAGGTGTCAACTTCCGTCGGAAACAGATAGGAATATTGAGTCAAGAAATTTTTAAGCCCAGCCTTGACTACCATGTCCATCATATCTGTCTGGTTGATTTGAGGATGTTCATAAAGAAATTTCCAATCGACAATAAGGCCTTCAGTAACCTTGATGGTAGGCTCGGCGGAAGTAGCAGAAGATTTCTTTGGTGCCATTTTTAGTGAAAGAGATGAACTGAGATTTTCTTTTTGCTTTGGCAGAGAGAGAGAAAGTAAGATTCGCAGAAAGGTTTGAGTGAAAGTGAATGATTTTTTTGCAGAAATTGTGTTTTAAATGACATAGTAATGAATTTTTGAAACTTGTGTTCTCTAGTCTTTGTAGGATTTAAACACGTGTAAAGAGTTTTAATCTCAGCCATGAATTCATTAACTTCGGACGCGAGTTTTGTGTATGAGAGAGAAGTTACATTTGGTAATTCCCATATATAAAGATTTGACATCCGAGTAAAAATTTTAAAAACGTTTGGCATTTTCAGAGTGTAACACATGAGCCTGATGGTACACTGACACGTACACTAACACGTGCTATCTCTGAACTGTCATTTTGAAAATTTTTTGATTACCCGCCAGTTTGATATGAAAGAAGTGTGTGAATAGAGTACACAATAGACTGTTGAGTCTATCCACTACTTCAAGAAGCTTGTAAAATTTATGCATGATTTTTTTTAAAAAAAAAACATTTTTTATATTAAGTGTTGAATGGAATTGGTTCAACGCTTAACTGATACCACTGGTTGGTATAACACTTCTTGGTATTTATTATAACTGTTGTAATATCGATGCTTGAGATCAAAGTCCTTTTTATGTTTGAGCGTCCAATATTTTATGCATAAATAATACTGAGCGTTGATGATCATGCATCTGAAAATTTTGATCATTGACGCTTACAGTTATATTCAAGTACAATTTTAAGGTTCTCCCTAAAATTGATAACTTAAAATTTCTATTTTTTTTTTGGGAAAATCTTTCAGACATAAATCAAGTGGATTCCCCCTAAATTATATTTCTAATAAACTATGATGCAAAATGATTAAGCATTTAAATCAATCATACCTAATTCACGTCTCAAAGTGAGAAAATGTTGTTCGTTGAGCGCTTTGGTGAAGATATCTGCCAATTGTTTGTCAGTTCCAAAAAAGTGCATAGAGATATCTTTCTTTTGAACATGGTCACGAAGGAAATGGTATCTAATGTCAATATGTTTAGTTCTGGAATGGAGAATGGGATTTTGAGTCATGGCGAGAGCGCTTTGGTTATCACAATGAATGGGGGTTGGATCTAGGATTATACCATGATCTCTAAGTTGTTGCCTCATCCATAACACTTGTGCACAACAACTTCCTACAGCTACATATTCAGCTTCGGCTGTGGAGGTAGCTATGGATTGTTGTTTCTTACTATGCCATGAAACTAACCTATCACCTATAAATTGACATGTACCACTAGTACTCTTACGATCTATTTTGCAACCTGCAAAATCTGCATCTGAGTAACCAATTAGTTCAAAAGGAGAATCCCTAGGATACCATAAGCCCACATTTTGTGTGCCTTTTAAGAATTTAAGGATCTTCTTGGCAGCAATTAAGTGTGACTCTTTAAGATCAGCTTGAAATCGTGCACACATGCATACCGAAAACATAATATCAGGTCTAATGGCAGTAAGATAAAGAAGTGATCCAATGATACCTCTATAATTAGTGATATCAACTTTCTTTCCACTTTCATCTTTATCTAACTTAAGCGTTTGGCTCATTGGAATTTTTGAATATGATGCATTCTCCATACCAAATTTCTTAATCATATCTCTTGTATATTTAGCTTGGTTAATAAATATGTCATTAGGGAGTTGTTTAACTTGTAATCCTAAGAAGAAAGTTAATTCACCCATCATGCTCATTTCAAATTGTTCTTGCTTCATTTTCAAAAATTTCTCACACAGACGCTTGTTAGTAGAGCCAAATATAACAGTCATACCATGCTCGGGGTGCTTGCTTAAGCCCATAAAGTGCTTTGTCTAGCGTGCAAACCATACCCTTACCATGGTTGTTGATGAATCCCGGTGGTTGCTCCACATATACTTCTTCTTGGAGTTTACCATTCAGGAAGGCACTCTTCACGTCCATCTGATATACCGTAAACTTGTTGAACGCTGCATACGCTAGAAACATGCGGATTGCTTCAAGACGGGCGACAGGAGCATATGTCTCGTCAAAGTCAATACCCTTTTCTTAGCAATATCCTTGAGCTACGAGTCTGACCTTGTTTCTTTTTACAATGCCATTCTCATCCATCTTGTTTCTATAAACCCATCTAGTTCCAATGACTCCTTGGTGAGTTGGTCTTGGTACTAGCGTCCAGACCTTACTACGCTCAAACTGATTAAGCTCTTCTTGCATGGCTTCAATCCAACTTGGATCACTTAGCGCTTCATCCACTTTCTTAGGTTCCATTTGAGATAAAAAGCTTTCGAACATGGCCTCATTGAATGTAGCGGCTTTAGTCCTAACAGGCACTCCAATATCTCCAATAATCTGCTCAGGTGGATGATCACGCAGCCATAGTCTATCTGGTTGGAAAGGGTTAAGAGGTTGAACAGGCGCTTGACTACCTTCTTGCGTAGGCGCTTCAAGTTCACAAATCCTTGTTTGCTCTTGATGATCACTCTCTTCATGATCATCAGCATTTCTTACATTGTTATCCAGAGTAACCTCACGAGTAGTCTTAGGAGGTGGCACTGAGATCTCATCATCGTCGTCACTGTCATCATCAATGGTGATCTTAGACGCTTGATGACATAGATCTTCAACTCCTACATCATTTATATCAACCTTACTCGGTTCTTGGTTAGCATCATCAAAAATAACATGAATAGATTCCTCAACCTTCGATTTGATCTTATTTAGGATGCGAAAATTCTTTCCATTCTTGGAGTAGCCTAGAAAGATTCCCTCATCCGCTTTAGGATCAAATGTCTTTAGGCTTTGGGATCCATTATTATGGATAAAGCATTTAGAACCAAAGACGTGAAAATATGAAACATTTGGCTTACGTCCCTTCCATAGTTCATATGGAGTTTTCCCATGCTGTTTGTTGATCATGCAACGGTTTTGAGTATAACATGCAGTATTGATCGCTTCGGCCCAAAACCTAGGAGCAAGCTTGGACTCTGCTAACATAGTCCTAGCGGCTTCCTTGAGCGTTCTGTTCCGGCGCTCAGCAACACCATTCTGTTGGGGAGTTCTGGGAGCTGAATACTCATGATGTATTCCATTCTCTGCACAAAACTTCTCAACAATCTTGTTAGTAAACTCAGTACTGTGATCGCTTCTTATTCTTGCAACCTTAAGATTTTTCAATGTTTGAAGTTGCCGAATAAGCGTTGTTAACTTGTCACATGTCTCATCTTTGGATGAAAGAAATTCCACCCAAGTAAATCGAGAGAAATCATCTACTATCACCAAAGTATACTTTTTACCGCTTACACTGATCGTTTGAACAGGTCCAAACAAATCCATGTGAAGTAGTTCAAGTATTCTAGAGGTAGATAGATGAGGTTTTCTCTTGAACGATGACTTGACTTGTTTGCCCATTTGACAAGCATCACAAAGGCGATCCTTGTGAAATGGTCCTTTTGGTAATCCCTCTACGAGATTTAGATTTATAAGCTGAGAGATTGTCTTCAAGTTGAGGTGATTCATTTTTCTACGCCATAACCAACCCATTTTAGATTCATTTTTAGCAACAAAACATGTTGGGTTGTTATCAAGTGTTGAACCCCAATCTACCAAATATACGTTGTCTTTTTCCTTTCAATTAAGTAGACTTAGTCTTAGCGTCATTTATATAGAAACAGTCGCTTGAGAATATGACTTCAAAGCCTTTATCACAAAATTGACTTATGCTTATTAAATTGTGCTTTAGACCCTCAACATAATAAACATCATTTATCAAGATGTTCCCCCTATGCACAGTACCTATACCTTTGGTTTTACCTTTGGAGTTGTCACCAAATACAACCTGAGGACCATTGGCAACTCAATAGTTGATCAGAAGATCCTTGGAACCAGTCATGTGCCTTGACGATCCACTATCGAAGTACCACACAGATGTATTGGCTCTAGCTCTAGGTACTTGCACTCAGAAAGGGGAGTTCTATTTCTGTTTAGGTACCCATTGTTGCTTGGGTCCTTCAACATTAGTAACATTGTTAGTTTGAATTAGAACTTTAGGAACCCATATTTGCCTAGTCTTCATTGTAGGAATATTGGCCTTTTCGGGTTTCACATTGTGTTGTGTGTGCTTTTTGTTCACCTTGTGATGTGTGTGCTTTTTGGGTATATAATAATATCCTCGATTATAATAATAATAATCATAATCATAGTCATAACCATAATCATCATAGTAGCGATAATATGATCTAGACCTCTGTGGATATTGACGCTGGTATTTCCTAGGCGCTGGCCTGGGGTGCACTTTTCATGCTGGACGCTTAGCGCTTGACTCACAGTGATTAGGTTTATCCTTAGCCTTTGGATCGTTCGGATGAACATTTCTTTGTGAATCATTTGCTTTTGCCTTTCCCTTGCCTGAGTCAGCTTTGGCCTTCTCATTTGTCCTCGTACCATTTTCGGTTGGTTCAAGATGTGTTTAACTTTGTGAACCTTCTTCAACAAAGAAAACACCCTTTCCATTGTTGTTTCCCGTAACATTAGGTTTGTTTGGTTGTTTACCGAATTTATTGCATCCTAAGCCGGTCTTTTCACCAAACATTCTTGTTACCTCAATCACATTATCCAACTTTCTTGAAGCTTTTGATAATGATGAGATGAGTTGCTCTGATTTGGCAAGTCTAGCGATCAGATCAGCTTCTCTCTTGACTATTATATCAAGATCGCCTTTTAATTGAATAATCTCACTCTCAAGTGATTGGTTCTTCTCAATGTATTGTTGCTGAACTTTCAACTCTGATTTGAGTGTTACTTTATCTCTTGTGAGTGATGAGATCATTGTGAGATCATTTTGATATATTTTGGTGGCATCTTGACAATATTTATAATATTCATTAACTTTGTCAAGTAATTCTTCATAATAGAGAGGGTAAGATATCTCAGTGTTTACCTCAGGAGACGCTTCATCCTCTCTGGCCATGAGATAAATAAGCGCTGAGTCAACCACTAGCTCATCATCATCACTACTCTCCTCTGAAGACTCCAAATCTTCAGGTGCAGACGCTGGTTCTGATTCCGCTAGCAAACCTTGTTGACGAAGGTTGCTCCTGAATTGGTTTCTATCCACATAATCCTGCCTTGAGGGCTTGGATACATTTGGATAAGGGCAATTTACATTGTAGTGCCCTGGTTTCCTGCAATTGTAACAAAGGTTAGCTTTCATCGTTTGTTCACTTGTTAACCTTGCAGTGTGTGGTTTTGAGACCACGGGCGCTGAGAGATTTTGAGTAGACGCTTGGTATTGAGCAGGCGCTTGGGGTGAAGGAACAGAATAATGAGGCGCTTGGTACTGTTGTTGTACTGGAGTAGGCGCTAGATATGAACTCTGTCCTTGATGCTTAGGACTATTTCCTTTCTTTCCATATCTCAAGAACTTTCTGAATCTATTCAGCAAGGCCAACTCCTCTTCCTCACTGATATCTGAAGCTTTTCCTTTATTGCCTGATTTACCCTTGATTGATGCTACGAGCGCTCCAGACTCAATTACTGGACTGCTCAGTGCATCACTAGCCGAATTCAACTCAAACTCAAATGCTTTGAGCTCTGAACAAGCATCTTCTGGAGTTAGGCGATCCAATATATTTGATTCTCTCATAGCTGTTGTCTTCATCAAGAATCTACAAGGTATCATTCTAAAGATTTTAACCACCATTTCTCGGTTCTGTAAATTCATACCCAAGGATGTGAGTTCCGTAACAAGAGCTGTGAATCTTATGTCCAGTTGCTCTAGAGTCTCATTGGTCAACATCTTAAAGCTGTTAAACCTTTCCTTGGCAATGGAAAATTTGTTCTCTTTAATCTGAGCTGAACCACCACAGATCATGGCTAACTTATCCCAGATTTCCTTAGTAGTGTTGCATGACTTAATCTTATTGAATAGATTGTCATTATCACCAATAGCTGTATACAGAGCATTCCGACCAACATTGTCCAAATTTGCTCTTCGACGCTCATCTGGAGACCATTCTTGTTTAGGTGTTTCAACGTAACCATCCGGAGTGTCTTCCGTGGCTCCAGGCGCTCTTGTGATAACTTTATATATTTTGATTGGCCCATCTGAAATAATATCGCACATGTCATCATCACATGAACAGAGATATGTAAATGCTTTGACTTTCCATGTGTCATAATTCGACTCAGTCAGTTTGGGAACTTTAGCAAATGCCGTAAAAACAATTTTAAAAGCAACTAGATTCTGAAGAAGGATCTAAACAAGCAGTTATGCTTGGAAATTTTTAAATTTCAACTTTTAACCGCTCTGATACCACTTGTTGGTCCCAAGCGGCATACGAAAGGGTCAGGAAGGGGGGGGTTGAATAGACCCTGAAGTCTTTTTCGACTTCAAAAAGTTTCGTATTAAAATGGTTTTGGACGCTTGAAATGTAGACGCTTGACTGAGCATCTACTTGAAATATAGACGCTTAGGCTAAGCGTCTGATGAAGACTATTTTTTAAAAAGTTAACTTAGACTTCAAGATTTGAATACTTTAACCAAGTAGGTTTAAGCGTTCAGTTCTTTAATCAGTGTTAGCACAACGGAATAATTTTAGAGTCTTCTCTTTTGGAAATTTTTAACGTCACAAGTTGTTTCTTAGTTGCTTAGCGTTTGATTGTGTTTTACTTAATCAATTTATCCAATGATATGATAGATAAGAGAATTGACTGTAAAGTAAAAGACACAATATTTGTAAGGTTCGTTGGGTGGTGTAATCCCAACTACGTCCTTCTTCTCCTTGAACACTTGGAGGCAATCCACTAAAATGATTCTCAAAGAATCACACAGGATCTTCTACAAAATAGGAAGAGATAGATGTCGATGACTTGACCTCCTTGATCACACAGATTTCTGCTCCAAATCACTTCAATCCCCTTGCTTTTTTCACCCAGAAATAATGCAAGTATCCAACTTCGACTTCACACAGATCGCGAGGCTTGGATGGGGTTTTCTAAACGGTTTGTTTGATTTTGATGAAGTTCAAACAAATGGAAATATCTCAATAGTAATGTGGTTTCTTCGAAAAGAATGTTTGAGATATTGGTTGACTGTCTCAGGAATTGAAGAAAAGCAAAGAGAATGTTTTCTTGAATATTTTGGCTTTTCTGAAAGTTTAAGGAATGAGACTTCAATGCAACAGCAATTTGGCTTAGAAATTGATTGTATCTTTGGCTTGTTGTTGAAGTCCTATTTATAGGCATTCTTGGAGAAAGTGTCTGTTTGACACATGCACAGGCGCGTGTCTCTCACTTCCACGAGTGAACATTTTTTGTCCTTTTTCCTGAAAATCTGCTGCACAAAAATTGCTGCTGCAGTCTATGAATAGTTAACAGTCCAATAGGGTGGCTTCTCCGTACGTCTGAAAGTGCTTATCACATTTAATGCTCTTATCAGTATTTAATGCATTTGAATTAAATGCCCATTGGCACTTAATGCGTTGAGAATATTTGCATTAAACTCCTTCCGGACTTAGAAATAGATTCAGGTGAAATCAGTCATTGATGGATGCTTATCCATCCTTGAATCATTTCTGTCCTATAAGGTGACGCTTGATATAGCTGGTCATTTGGATGCTTGGAGACTTTATCTTCATTCAGACTTCATATGAAAGGTTCAGCTCAAGCGGTTGTTGATGAGTGTCGTAGAGAATTTCAAGATATGAATGATGCTACGAACGCTAAGCTTCTCGCAATGCACAGACACTTCGATAAGCGTTTTGATGATATTACAACTTCAATGTCTCGGATTGACTCTCAAGTTAGTCTACTCACAGAACATTTTCTGAAGACTGATGATGGCAATAAGGTGGAAGAGAAGAGAAAAGGAGAGAAGAGAAGAACGTCTGGTTCAAGAGCTCAAGATCCTCCTCCGCCGCAGAAGCATCAGCAATTATCTACTCATTCTGCGTCAAGACTCCCTTCTTGGATAACTGCTTATGGAGTAAGTGATTCTGTTGGAGCGCCTAGTAGAACGCTAAGAGAAACTCCACTAGCACTATATCCAAATCTACCAATACCATCTAGAGCACGGCTTGAACAATTTGACATTCCTCTTCAAAGAGCATCTATTCCAGAACCTACAAATCCAAGAATCTTAGACGAAGAGAGACAGATGACTGACTTCAACCGAACTTTCAGAATTTGCCTAAGGTATATGGGTATTGATCCGACTGAATGGGACAGACACTTTGTAGCTTTCAAGAAGAGACAAAAGGAAGAGAATAAGCTCATAATCGACAAAGATCATGAAGCGATGATGACTTTGGAAGATAGCTAACTGAAGTTATTCGAGCTGAAATGCCCAAGCGATACATAGTTAGACCAAGTCGTTAAGACTTCTTGATTAGCATTATCTATATTCTTGTCTCTTATGTAATTTTTGTTTTGTTGTAAAAATGCTTGTAATCATTGACATATATAAAATGCATTTTTCAGCTGAAACAACTCGTTGAAGCTTAACTAACCTTAACTAACTTTTACTAACCAAAGCTAACTTTTATTTTGGTTGTCTGACTCTTAAACTACAAAAGAGTAAGTATTGCCATCATCAAAAAGGGGGAAATTGTTAGGAATTTCACGTTAGATGTTTTGATGATGACAATTAGGATTTTATGTTAGACCCCAAAATATGTTAGTTTGATTTTAGTAAGAAATCATGTATAAGCTTTGAAGCGTTAGATTTGTAATAGGCTTTATAGGCTAAGAAGTCTTAGGCTGAGCATTTGATGAATTCTGAGTGAGCTTATCAATGGTAAAGTTTAAAGACTCAAGCGCCTGAAGTCTGAATAAAGATGAAGTTTCCAAGCATTCAAATGACCAGCTATATCAAGCGTCACCTTATGGCTTATAGGACAGAAGTAATTCAAGGATGGATAAGCTTCTATCAATGATGGATTTCACCTGAATTTATTTCCAAGTCCAGATGGAGTTTAATGCAAATATTCTCAGTGCATTAAGTGCCAACGGGCATTTAATTCAAATGCATTAAATGTTGATAAGAGCATTAAATGTGATAAGCACTTTCAGACGTACGGAGAAGCGACCCTATTGGACTGTCAACTTTCACAGACTGCAGCACCAACTTTTGTGCAGCAGATTTTCAGGAAAAAGGACAAAAGTGGTTCACTCGCGGAAGTGAGAAACACGTGCCTGTGCATGTGTCAAACGGACACTTTTTCCAAGAATGCCTATAAATAGGATTTCAACAACCAGCCAAATAGTGATCTACTCCAAGCCAAATTGCTGTTGCATTGAAGTCTCATTCCTTAAAATCTCAGAAAAGCCAGAATATTCAAGCAAACATTCTCCTTGCTTTTCTCAATTCTTGAGACAGTCAACCAAATATCTCAAACATTCTTTTTGGAGAAACCTACACTACTATTGAGATATTCCAGTTGTTTAAACTTTATCAAAATCAAACAAATCGTTTAGAAAAACCTCATCCAAGCCTCGCGATCTGTGTCAAATCGAAGTTGGATACTTGCATTATTTCTAGATGAAAAAAGCAAGGGGATAGAAGTGATTTGGAGCAGAAACATGTGTGATCAAGGAGCTCAAGTCATCAACATCCATCTCTCCCTAATTTGTAGAAGTTTCTGTGTGATTCTTTGAGAACCATCTTAGTGGATTGTCTCCGAGTGTTCAAGGAGAAGAAGGACGTAATTGGGATTACACTATCCAACGAACCTTACAAATATCGTGCTCTTTACTTTACAATCATTTTTCATATTATTATATCATTGTATAAATTTGTTAAGTAAAACTCAAGTGAACGCCAAGCAACTAAACTACTTTCTGTGACGCTAAAGCTTTCAAAAAGAAAGACTCCAAAATCATTCCACTGTGCTAACACTGATCAAAGAACTGAACGCTTAAACCCATTTGGTTAAAGTATTCAAATCTTAAAGTCTAAAGTTAACTTTCTAAAAATAGTCTTCATTAGACGCTCAGCCGAAGTGTCTATATTTCAAGTAAACGCTTAGTCGAGCGTCTACATTTCAAGCGTCTCAAACGTTTTAATACGAATCTTTTTGAAGTCGAAAAAGACTTCAGGGTCTATTCAAACCCCCCTTCCCCCTTTCTAGACCCTTTCGTATGCCACTTGGGACCAACAAAAATCTTTAAACTTCTACATGGACCTACATCTCCAAGTTCATCTCATCCTACAGTCACTCCCCGATTCGTTCTATTACTTCGTCATAAACTTTAACATGAATGACATTGAAGGTTCTTCAGCTGGGCTATTAGAAAAACTCAAAGTTGCTCAGAAACAAATAAAGGCGGACAAATGGAACAACCCAATGGAAATTATTTTTCATAATCCATTGGACGGAAGAAGGAATAATAATGACCATTTAGAGGAAGGGGCATCCAGCACAACTTGCAACAAAGCACACTGAAGGAGAAATAAGAGGGCTAGAAATCAGGATAGATGTTTATGCTGCGGTGAGCTATGCCACTGGAGAAGAGATTGTCCTAACATACGAGCGAAAGGTAAAAGAACTTTATGTTTTTGAAACTAATTGCTCTATTACCAATTTTTCCTCTTCATGGGTTCTTGATTCAGGAGCTAATACTCATGTATGTTGTGTGAATCGGAATCTGGAAAGAAGTAGGAAGCTGAGCCTTAATGAGGTGAAAATAAAAGCAGGCAGTGGGCATAGCGTCGCAGCTACTGGAATTGGATCTACCTCATTGCTTTTAAATTCTGGACATATACTATTTCTGGATAATGTTTTAGTTTTGCCCAATGAGCTTAAAAACAATTTTTGTATTCCCATTTTAGTTAAACTTGGTTGTACTTTTCGTTTTATTGATGAACGATGCAACATTTATTATGGTAATAAATTAGTAGGCTTTGCTTCTTTAATAAATGGATTGTATTACCTTAATGTCCAAAATGAGTGTTCTGTGAATACTATACAAAGGAAACGAAGTAGGCTTGGACTACACCAAAGATTGATTTGGCATCTTAGACTAGGCCATGCTGGCCAACATAAAATTCGCAAAATGGAGAAAGTTAGACTAATCGGTCCATTGGGATTGGATCCCTATCCTACTTGTGAATCTTGTCTCAAAGGCAAGATGGCTAGATCCCCCTTCATGGGGACTTTTGAAAGAGCCTCACAAATCTTAGGCTTAGTGCACACTGATGTTTGTGGTCCATTTGGAGAAATGGCACAAGGAGGTTTCCTTTACTTCATCACCTTCACTGATGACCATTCAAGATATGGTCTAGTGTACATGATGAGAGGCATAAGTCTAAATCCATTGAAAAGTTCAAGGAATTCAAGGCTTTAGTGGAAAATCAAACTGGTCAACACATAAAACCCTTCGATCGGATCGAGAAGGAGAATATATGAGCAACGAACTTGATGTGTACCTCAGAGAGAATGGTATAGTATTACAGCTCACACCTCCAGCCACACCACAGTTAAATGGAGTGGCAGAGCGAAGGAATCGAACCTTGTTGGACATGGTTTGCTCCATGCTCAGCTACACTGACTTACCCATTTCACTGTGGGGTCATGCACTGCTTTCAGCTGTACATATTTTAAATAGATGTCCATCCAAGTTCGTTCCTATGACTCCCTATGAGATATAGAGGAATAGGAAACCAAGTCTTAATCACATCAAGATTTGGGGATGTCCGGCTTATGTCAAAACGACCAAAGTGGACAAGTTGGAGGCCAGATCCTTGAAGGGACGTTTCATTGGATATCCTGAGGATTCAATGGGATACCTCTTTTACCTGCACAATGATCAAAGGATCATTGCAGCTTTATAAGCCCACTTTCTTGAAGATGAGTTCATTCAAGAAGGAGGAGCGGGTAGAAAGATTGTTCTAGAAGAACAAAATGAGACTCCAGTGGATACATCTACACAGGAAGTGAGAACCGAACCTTCTATAACACAACCACAACCGCGAAGATCAAGTAGAGTACCTCAACCGCCTGAGAGGTACGGATATCTAGTACAGAGGGAGCTGGATCTTCATTCTATATTAGAGGAGGATCATGGAGATGATCCCTCCACTTTTGATCAAGCAATGGTGGATGTGGATGCTACTAGATGGCGTGAGTCTATGCAAACTGAGATTGATTTGATGCATGCAAACCAAATCTGGAAACTTGTGGACCAACCTGAAGGGGTAAAACCAATCGGGTGCAAATGGATTTACAAGAGAAAGATTGGTGTTGATGGAAAGGTTGACACCTACAAAGCCAGGCTAGTGGCAAATGGGTATAGTAAAAAATAAGGAATTGACTACCAAGAAACCTTTTCGCCAGTGGCTATGATCAAATCAATAAGGATTCAACTTGCAATAGCCGCACACCTAGACTATGAAATATGGCAAATGGATGTCAAAACTACTTTCCTAAATGGATTCCTAGAAGAGGATATCTATATGGAACAGTCTAAAGGTTTTGTATCCGAGGAGCATACTCATAAGGTGTGTAAGCTTGAGAGATCCATTTATGGACTCAAGCAAGCGTCCCGTAGCTAGAATGTACGTTTTGATGAGGCTGTCAAAGGATTTGACTTCATCAAGAACGAAGACGAACCATGTGTTTACAAGAAGGTTTCTTGTGTTATATGTAGATGACATATTACTCATAGGGAATGATATAGGAATGCTCACCACTGTAAAGAAGTGGCTTTCGAGTACTTTCTCCATGAAAGACTTGGAAAAGGCAACTTATATTCTAGGGATTCGAATCTACAGAGATCGAACAAATAGAATGATAGGGCTCTCTCAAGCCCTTTACTTAGAAAAGGTCCTAAAGAGATATAGGATGGAGGATTCTAGTAAAGGGTTCCTACCAATGAGACATGGGATACATCTCTCAAAATCTATGTGTCCTCAAAGTGAGGAAGATAGAAAGGAAATGAGCACTGTACCCTATGCATCAGCAGTGGGTAGCCAGGTGTACGCAATGTTGTGTACTAGACCTAACATTGCTTATTCATTAAGCGATGTTAGTCGATTTCAAGCAAACCCAGGCAAGGAACATTGGATAGCTGTGAAGAATATCCTAAAGTATCTGAAGAGAACCAAGGATATGATTCTCATCTATGGGAGTGGTAGCCTGAGAGTGGATGGGTACACTGATTCGGATTTTCAATATGATGTCGATGACCGGAAATCCACCTCAGGATTCGTTTTCACCCTCAATGGTGGGGTAGTGACTTGAAAAAGTTCTAAGCAAAGTACAACCGCGGATTCCACTACAGAGGTTGAATACATAGCTGCCTCTGAGGCAGCTAAAGAGGTTGTTTGGATAAGGAAGTTCATAGAAGAACTTCAAGTGGTTCCTAGCATAAAGCTCTCGTTGCCACTTTACTGTGACAACACTAGAGCAATAGACCAAGCAAAGGAACCTAGGTCTCACAACAAGTCCAAACACATCGAGAGAAGATATCATGTCATAAGAGAGATCGTTGCACGAGGAGAAATATCTGTTCAGAAAATAGTCTCAGCTGACAATGTCGCTGATCCATTGACCAAGCCATTGGCACAGGCGGTTCTAGAAAAACATCTCGAAGGGATGGGTATTAAATACCATAGCAAATGGCATTGAGTGCAAGTGGGAGATTGTTAGAGTGTATGCCCTCAAATGCCATAAAGAGGATAGATTTATAGGGCATTGACTTGTAACTAAATAATATCTTTTTATTATATATAAGGCGTTAACTTGTTGTTTTCTTATAGGCATTTGTAAGATGTTAATAAACATTGTAAAGTCCTTGAGAATGAAGGCAAACCTTCTACTTCCTATCGGATAGGAAGAATGGCACTAGAAGGCTTTTGATCCTTATTCTCTAAATAGGGTTCGCCAGTCTAAGAAAGTATTTGACTGGACATCAATACATAACAAGGACTTGCATGATATAAGTTTTGACAGAGAAAGTGTTAGTCGAACACTATGGGAATGATAGTGGGAACTTATGTCATGGACATATTAGTTGGACTAATATGTTCGAACACGGCTCGCATCGGTTTCATCACATGGGTATTCACTCACTGACAGTCAATGATGAAACTAATAAGTTGTGATAGGTACGTGTGAACCTTAGACCTGAGGAATCGAGTTGAAGATGTACTTGTGACATCAAGTCTGTCATTAGAGTAGTTAGATCCGAATCACCCTTTGGTGGGATCGACCTCGAAGTGCGACTTGATGGGTAAGTAGCATTGTTAACTGATTAGTAAAATGGGATTTATTCTCTCATAAGTGAATGAGCTAAATATCCTATGCAGTCATGAATGAGTGTGGTTAAAAGTTTTTGGCCAAAGCATAAAAATGACCTCGACTCATTATGAGCTAAGCATATGGTCAAGTCATGTGAGTTTGACTAAAACCATGACTCTCACTTGACTGGGATATAAGAATAAAAGGTTTATACTCGTACGGTATTCGCAGCGTATATGGTTTGGAATGATCCTATTCATTCGTTCTCAATTGGGATACGATGTGAGTCACGTGACTGGCTAAGTGTTACTCACATCCTTTTGGTTTCCTTCCAATTGCCTTTTGAGACAAACCTAAAGAGTCGCGATTAAATGAAGTGCAAAAGGAAAATCATGGAGAAGACTTGAGAGAATTTTCGGTATTGGATATCGAGATTAATTAATTAATCATTAGATGATTTTATTAATTAATTAAGTTAATGAATTAATTAATTCCTTAGAGAAATTTAATTATAATATTAACATGAATTTAATTGATTATTAAATTAATTTATTTATTGGATAAATAATATTAATTATTTAATTAATTAAAAACCAAAATAGGACTAAAGCCCAAAGGCTTAAAAGCCTTGAAGTGGGCAGGCTTTGGAGACCTAGGTTACTGTTTTCTATTATAGTATAAATATACTACTTAGTGAAAAAATAACTAAGTGAATGAACACACAAACTTTCTCTCCAAGTAAAACACTCCATCCGCTCTCTCTCTCTCTCTCTCTCTCTCTCTCTCTCTCTAGCTGTCTTCCTCAAGAGAAGAAGAAGAAGAAGATTTTCATTTTTTGACTCCGGCGTGGCAATTTAGAGACAGCGACGGATTTGCTGTTCAAGAAGGGATTGCAAAGCTGGTTCAGAATTCAACATACGCGAGAACGGTAATTGAATTCGAAACCTAATTTAAATACGAGAAATAGAGATGAGCCACTAGGATTTAAACATATTCTTCCACTGCGTTTTTCTGATTTTATGCAATTTTTTCCCAACAATTTCTCCATTCATTTTGTTTCAATTTATACATGCATTAGTAAGTACAACCTTGTTGAATTAGAATTCATGAATTGGTGCACCCTTGCACAAGAGCAGAATGCGTTTGAATATCTCTACTCTGTTTGAGTCAAAGTCCCTTGTTTGTGGTCAACATGTCATATGTTGTGACTTGAAAGCCCTTTTTAGTCATGCTTATGCAAATTCTTGAGGATTTAAAGCGTTGAACTTTCAATTTTGTTGACTTTGAAGTGTGTATTAATATTGTGAAGTCATAAAATGATTTAGGCCATCTTGCATTGTCTTTAGCCATACATTTTGGCATTCTCTATATTGCATAAACTCTAGACCTTAACTTGAGTCGTATTAATAAGAATGGAGTGTGTTAAGCACACTAGAAACCACCATTCGCCCTTTCTTTCATAAGCCACGATAACAACCTTCTAGCCAAAAAGAAAAACAATGTCTTGCACTCAATCAAAAGAGTTTAGAACTTCATATCATTTGACTTGAATATTTGAATGTATATGAGTTGGATAGTGATGTGTTTGGTTATGATGGGAAAATTTGAGGTTTGAAGTACAATGTAAAAAAAAAGGGATGAAATGAAAAAAATATTGAGCAATGAGCTATATAGTCGAGAGAGTTATTAAAAAAAAGGGAGGGGGGGAATCTCTCGACTAGGCTTTGATTTTGGCTCCAGTTTGGATCGTTTGGCTTTGGAATTTTTGTACAACCCGGTATAAAAAGAAACTAGTTTGGGGGTTGTGAGTTGAAAGGCAAAAGAGAAAAAAAAATGATAAGTTGTCAAAGTTTATATGGTTTATATGCGAATTTAGTTCGATGAATTTGAGTTATAAGCTCTCTTGACTAAGTCACTTTATCCATATCTCCGGTCCTAACCATCACCTAGCCTTACGTTACAAACTGGAAAGATCTTTGATTGTGACTTTTGCACTTTATTATACACCGATGGGTTAACGAATGTTGAATTGTCTTAATATATTTACTTTCCAATTAGTTTTGCATAATCTTTTCTAAAGTGTGCTCTTGACATAAATATGGGAGTGGGAGTTCATGATTTAGGGATGGAAACTAAGATTTTGTGAGATTTTCAAATTGTTGAATGTTCAAAGCATCGTGTAGCTTTTCATAATCGTTCTGAAGGTATAATGCTTTTTTTTTTTGTGTATGAGATTGCAAAAGAAAAACCATTTTGAGCCTTCATGTGTGTGCTTGATTGTATTTGATCGAGAACGATCAAAGCTAAGTTTGGGGGGTAGTTGATATATGTTATTTTTACACGAGTTTTCTCCTGTTTATCGACTTGGTTTTGATTTGTTTCCTTGATAATTTGATCACATATGATGCTTTGACCCTTGTTTTCTCATATTTTAGAGAATAACATAACATTTGGAGGAAAATAACAAGGATTGAAGGTAAATCATGCATAACAATACAGCACAAGGTAAAATACTGTCTGTGCAGTACTATAGTTTATGGAATATATTTCTCCATCCATGTCCAAATTACACACTTGGTATACCAATGGAAATATAAGAGGCAAAGGTACATTTATTATGTTGAAGACAAAGATCAGATATGTAGGGAAGGAGGTGAAAAAGTCATCGAAAGAGACGTCTTACGATGGATTTTTTTCATTCAATGACTTGTACGACAGTTTTATCATCCTTAAGATTTGATTTAGGCCTTAGGGTCTTCTTAAGAGTTGTATATCTTTGTTTCAGAATTCTACAACAACTTGAATCAGCTTATTCCGACATTAGTAGAGAAAGTTATGCAAATTTTACCAAAACTAGCTGGAGCCGCGGCGTTCAACCACGAATGCGGCTGTGTTCGGAGTAGAAAGTGAATGCCACGGAGTTCACGGCCCAACGCCACAGTGTTCGAGGTGGCTGATTGCTCTATAAATGCCTCTTTTAGTCATCTTTTACCTAACATACCTTAGAGTGGCAGCCACACACCAAAAAGGGGAGAGAGCTTGGGAGAGGAGGATTGAATGTCATAACAATTCTTTGAAGGCCCGAATTTGCAAGACAATGGAGAATTCAATGAGTGATCGAAATCATAACGATTATTCGTGAGTTTTTACATCTTTATTTCTTAAACTTGTCCAACTCTCTACTATGACTTGAATGATTCAAATCTGTACTTATGACATGAATATGAGCTAAAGTATTAGATTAAGGCCTTGACTAGGCCGTTTATGTCATTGTGATTGTTGTTGTTTTGGTATTTATTGGATTAATGTTGGTTTTAGTTATGTATTTAATATTTGATCTCAATACTTCACTTGCTTGATCATCAAGTGTTCGAAAAAATGCCTAGGTTAGAGATCGAGAGATAATAACCTAGGGAAGATATAAACATTGAGTACCCTATAGTTAAACTGACTAGAGATAGACTCGGTTCCTTTAGGTGGCTTTCCATTTAACGTGGGGAATTCCTAGACCTTAAATGCATCTTTGTTAATCGGGTTTTCATATAGAGATATAGAGGAAATCGTTAACAAGGGTAGGGTTGCTATGCCAAGAGATTGGGTAGTACATACGTTAGGGAATTTTTCCTTACAACCTAAATCACAATTGAAATGCATAATTAGTTGAACCATGTGCCTTGATCGCTTCTCTTTATTACTTTCTCCCTTTGTTTGGTTTGAAGTTGCCTTAGTTTATTTTCTTATTTTTGATAATTAGTTTAAATCAACCTCTTATCGACCGACCTAACTTAGAAATGGATAATATAGTAGTCTTGGTACTTAGACTATAGTTTTCCCAACGGGTACGATAATCACAGACTTAAACATCCACTTTACTACTTACGCGACCTAGTTCTCTTTCTAGGAATTTGTCTTGTCAATTTGTCTCATTGGGAAGTTTTGATTCTCAAAAAGGTATTCCCAGTTAAGTAGGAAACCAGCATTGAAACCTATGGTCTTCTTAGTTTTGGATAATTTTTCGGCATCAGACTTGGAAGATTTTGGTGGTGCCATTGATGAAAAAGATAAGCTTTATAAAGAGGAATAAGAAAGCTTTAAGTCTTAGAGAATTTTTTTTACAGCAAAGAGTGTATGAGAATGATAAAGTTTTTCTGTAAAAAATTCGAAGGTTTAAATAGATGTCAAAAAATAACTCCTCAATTGCTTTGATAAATGCCACGTGTGAATGTAGTTAATCAGAAATGAAAAACATTGAATCTGAGTCGTTTAATCATAAAGATGGATGTAAAAGGGGTGATAAATTAGATTAACTACTGTAAAATATAAATTTTGGAGTCCGCGGTTACTTTTCAAAAATGTTTGAGATTCTTGAAAATATTCAGCGTGAATTGCACGCGCCTGTTGGTACACTAACACGTACCCAGGCAAGTACAAATGCTGAACCGCCTAGTTTGAGATAGGTGTCATGAACCGTCAGTTTGATTTGATAGGAGCTCGTGGGCAGTTGTCAAATCTTTTCTTTTGGACTTATCCACACGCTACCTTGGCGATGAAAACAATGCATGATTTTCAAAGAAAGTTACTTAGCGTTTAAGTGGGAGTATACTTAACGCCAAAGTCTTATTTTAATAAAGAACATTTAATCACTGTTGAGAAATAATATTTTTATTTTATTAGCGATCAAATTGTCATGCATAAAGGTAAACGATAATGATCAATGCATAGATTTTTTCAAAATCATTTTTATCATTGTCGATTACTGATTGGAATAAGTACAATTTTAAAGTTCCCTCTAAAATTGATAACTCATTTCAATTTTGAAAAACACTTTAGATATTATAATAAAGTGGATTCCCCCTAAATTATATGCCTATAAAACTATGATGCTTCATGATTAAGCGTTTAAATCAATCATAGACAATTCGCTTCTCAAAGTGAGAAAACGTTGTTCGTTGAGCTCTAGGTGAAGATATCTGCCAATTGTTTATCAGTTCCAATAGAATGCATGGAGATAACTTTGTTTTGAACATGGTCAAACAAGAAATGGTAGTGAATGTCGATGTGTTTAGTTCTAGAACTAAGGACTAGGTGTTGGGCCATATGTAAAGTGCTTTGGTTATCACAATGGATTGGAGTAGGACCTAAGAGGACTCCATAATCTTTAAGTTGTTGCCTCATCCAAAGGATTTGTGCACAACAGCTTCCAGTGGCTACATACTCGGTTTCAGCGGTAGAAGTCGCTATGGATTGTTGTTTCTTACTATGCCACAAAACCAATCTATCACCTAGAAATTGATATGTACCATTAGTACTTTTTCTATCTATTTTGCTTCCTGCAAAATCTGCGTCTAAATAACCAATTAGTTCAAAAGGAGAGTCCCTTGGACAAGCCCACATTTTGTGTGCCTTTTAGGTATTTAAGGATTCTCTTAACAGCAATTAAGTGTGACTCTCTAGGATCAGCTTGAAAATGTGTACACATGCATACCGAAAACATAATATCAGGTCTACTAGCAGTATGATAAAGAAGTGATCCAATGATACCTCTATAGTTAGTGATATCAATTTTCTTCCCACTTTCATCTTTATCTAACTTAAGCATTTAGTTCATTGGAATTTTTTAAGATAATGTGCTTTCCATACCAAATTTCTTAATCATATCTCTTGTATACTTAGCTTGGTTTATAAATATCCCATTAGGGAGTTGTTTAACTTATAATCCTAAGAAGAAAGTTAATTCACCCATCATGCTCATTTCAAATTGATCTTGCATTATTTTTGAAAATTTCTCACACAATCGCTTATTAGTAGATCCAAAAGTAATATCATCAACATAAATTTGGACTAAGAGAATATCTTCATTATGGGTAGTTTTAAATAACGTTGTGTCAATGCTTCCTTTTGAAAAGCCTTTACCTATAAGGATGATATAGAAAGTGTCATACCATGCTCTTAGTGCTTGTTTAAGTCCATAGAGTGCCTTATCCAATTTGTATACCATACTTTTGCCATGGTTGTTGATGAATCCTGGGGGTTGCTCCACATATACGTCTTCTTGTAGTTTACCATTCAGGAAAGCACTCTTCACGTCCATTTGATACATTGTGAATTTGTTGAATACGACAAACGCTAGGAACATCTGAATCGCTTCAAGACGGGCTACTGGGGCATACGTTTCATCAAAGTCAATACCCTCTTCTTAATAATAACCCTGAGTCACTAATATGGCTTTGTTTCTTATAACAATACCATCTTCGTCCGTTTTGTTCTTGAAAACCCATCTAGTCCCAATAACTCCTTGGTGAGTTGGTATGGGAACTAGCGTCCAAACTTTACTATGCTTAAATTGGTTAAGCTCTTCTTGCATCGCTTCTACCCAACTTGAACCACTAAGCTCTTCATCCACTTTCTTTAGTTCCATTTGAGATAGAAAACTTGCGAACATAGCCTCATTCAGTGTAGCGGCCCTAGTTCTTACAGGTGCTCCAATATCTCCAATTACTAGTTCTGGGCGATGGTCTCTAAGCCATTTTTGATCTGGTTGGAACGGGTTAAGAGACTCATGATTATCAATCACTTGACCCTCATTTGTCTTTTGCGCAGTCGCTTCATCATTCACAGTTACAATTTGCTCTTGATGATCATTCTCTTCATAATCATCTGTGTTTCTTGCAATATTATCATTGATAACCTCACGAGTAACCTTAGGATTGGGCACAAAAATTTCATCATCCTCATCATCATCACTATCATCACCAAGATTGATTTGTGACGCTAGCTGGGTAAGATCTTCAACTCCTACATCATCAATATTAACCTTACTCGGTTCTTGGTTAGCATCATCAAACACAACATGAATGGATTCCTCAACCCTCGATTTCATCTTATTTAGGATGCGAAAACTCTTTCCATTTTTGTCCTAGTCTAAAAAGACTACCTCATCCGCTTTAGGATCAAATGACTTTAGATTGTGAGATCCATTGTTATGAATGAAACATTTTGAACCAAATACACGAAAATATGAAACACTAAGCTTATGTCCCTTCCATAACTCATATGGAGTCTTTTTATGTTGCTTGTTGATCATACACCGGTTGTGAGTGTCACAAGAGGTATTGATTGCTTTGGCCCAAAACCTTTGAGTTATCTTGGACTCGGCTAACATTGTCCTAGTGGCTTCTTTAGGCGTTCTGTTCCATCGTTCGGCAACTCCATTCTTTTGAGGTGTTCTAGGCACAGAATACTCATGGAGTATTCCAAAATTTGTACAAAACTTCTCAACAATACGGTTAGTAAATTCAATTCCTCTATCGCTTCTAATTCTTATCACTTTTAGATCTTTTGAAGTTTGTAATTGACACTCGTTTTATCTTTGGACGCTAAAAATTCTACCCATGTATAGCGTGAGAAATCATCAACTATCATTAGCAAATACCTTTTACCAATAACACTCATGATTTGAATAGGACCAAACAAATCTAAATGCAATAGTTCAAGAATTCTAGAAGTAGATAAATAGGGTTTCTTCTTAAAAGATGATTTAACTTGTTTACTCACTTGACATGCATCACATAAGCGATTTTTCCAAAAGAAACCCTTAGGTAATCCCTCTACAAGTTTTGGCGATATTAATTTAGAGATTGCCTTAAAGTTGAGGTGGTTCATATTTCTATGCCATAACCAACCCAATTCATTTTCACTCTTAGCAACAAAGCATGTAGGATTGTTATCGATTGTTGAACCCCAATCTACCAAATAAACATTATGTGTTCTTTTTACTTTCAATCTAGTAGATCCAGTCTTAGCATCGTTAATATAGCAAAAGTCACTAGAAAATTTAACTTTAAAGCCTTTATCACAAAATTGACTAATGCTCAATAAATTATGCGTCAGACCCTCAACATAATATACGTCAATTATCATGATGTTTCCCATATGCATGGTACCTATACCTTTCGTTTTACCTTTGGAGTTATCACCAAGTATAACTTGAGGACCATTGGTTGCACGATAGTTGATCAAGAGATCCTTTGATCCTATCATGTGCCTTGACGACCCACTAGCGATGTTCCAAATTGATGCATTGGTGCTGGCTCTAGGTACCTGCATTTAAAGGGCAGTTCTAACTCGTTTTAGGTACCCATTTTGACTTGGGTACTTCAAAATTAGTAGCGTTAGTCTGAATTAAAACTTTCGGAACCCATATTTGCCTTGTCTTCATTACAGGAGGACTGGTATTTTAGGGTTTCAGTTTGTGTTGTGTGTGCTTCTTAGTTGTATAATAATATCATTGATTGTAATAATAATCTTAGTCATAATCATCATAGTATCGATAATATGATCTAGATCTCTGAGAATATTGACGCTGGTATTTCCTCGGCACTGGTATAGGAGTCGCTTTTGGCGATTGACGCTTAGCATTTAATTCACTTGTGGAAGGTTTCTCCTTAGCCTTTTGAGTGTTTGGATAGACCTTCTTTTGTGAACTATTCACTTTCGTCTTCTCCTTATTGCCGGAGTTGGCTTTTACCTTCTCATTTGGCCTCTTACCATTGTCTCTTGGTTCATTCAGCGTTTAACTGTTTGAACTCTTATCAATAAAGGCTACACCTTTTCCTTTGTTGGTTTCCGTAACCTTAGACGCTTTTGATTTATGACCAAATTTATCACAACCTAAACCGGACTTTTCACCAAAAAGTCTGGTTACCTCAGTCACATTATTTAATTTTCTTGAAGCTTTTGATAATGATGAGACGAGCTGTTCTGATTTAGCAAGCTTAGCGATCAGCTCAGCTTCTCTCTTGATTACCATATCAAGATCATTTTCAACTGAGCGATCTCTACCTTAAGCAATTTATTTTTCTCAATGCACTATTGCTGAACTAGCAACTCGGCTTTAAGCATCACATTATCAGTTTTAATTGTTGAGATCTCATCAATGTGTTCTTGATATAGTCTAGTGACACCTTGACAATCTTTATAATATTCATTAACTTTGTCAAGTAATTCTTCATAAGAAAGAGGATGAGATAATTTAGTGGATACTTCAAATAGTGAGTCATCAGACGTTTCTTCATTTCTCGCCATGAGACAAATTAGCACTGAGTCACTAGATGGCTTATCATTTCTGCTTTCATCTGAAGATTCCAAATCCTCTTCAGGTGCGGAGAATGGTTCAGATTCTGCTAGCAAACCTTGTTGGCGAAGGTTGCTCCTGAATTGGTTTCTATCCGCATGATCTTGCCTTGTCGGCTTTAGACACATTTGGATAAGGGCAATTTCCCTAGTAGTGCCCTAGTTTCCTGCAATTGTAATAGAGATTAGTTCTCATTTTTTGTTCAGTTGTTAACCTTTTAGAAACTACTGGCGCTGAGAGATTCTGACTCTGATTTGGAGATGGAGGCGCTTGATATTAAACTGGCGCTAGAGGCTGAGGCGCAAAATACACTGGCGCTTGATACTGAGGCGCTGGTGCAGGGGAAGGGGTTTGAAATGAGGTATGTCCATTTGGATTTCTCTTTTCATATCTTGAAATTTTTTGAATTTCTTGACCAATAAAGCCATTTCCTTTTCTTTATTTGATTATGTCGCTTTCACCTCACTGACTGATTTTCCTTTACTTTTGGTAGTTGCAATTAAAGCTCCTAATTCAGTCGCTAAAGTCAATGTATCGCTGACTTCACCCAATTCAAATTCAAAATCCCTTAGCTCCGAAAACACATATTCTGGAGTTATAATATCCAACATTTGTGATTCTCTCATTGCTATAGTCTTTATCAAATACTTGCTTGGAAAACTTCTAAAAATTTTATTGACCATTTCCTTATTGGTCAACTCCTTATCTAATGACGCTAACTCTGTAATAAGCGAAGTAAACCTCGCATCCAATTGATCTAGCATCTTGTTGCACTACATATTGAAATGCTCAAATCCCTGCATGGTTATGGAGAGCTTGTTCTCCCTTATCTGTGCAGATCCTTCACACACAGAGGCCAACTTATCCCAAATTTCCTTTGAAGTCTTACATAGCTTGATTTTGTTGAACAATCCCTCATTGTCTATTAATGCTGAGTAGAGAGCGCTTCGTCCAACATTATCCAAGTTAGCTCTTTTACGATCTTCTGGCGTCCATTCCAACTTTGGCTTCTTGACATAACCATCTGGAGTTGCTTCACCCGCTCCAAGGGCTCGAGTTATAACTTTCATTATCTGAATGGGACCATCTGAAAGTACATCACACATCTCATTATCACATGCGCATAAATAAGTGAATGCTCTAAGTTTCCATGAGTCATAATTTGACTCAACCAACTTAGGCATCTTAGTGAAAGCCATGATATGAGATTTTTCAAAAGAAAGCGTCTAAGTTTTGAAAAAATGGATCTAAACAAGTAGTTACGCTTGGGTTTCTACTTCAACCGCTGTGATACCACTTGATGGTCCCAAGTGGCATACGAAAGTGTCTAGAATGAGGGGTTGAATAGACCCTAAAGTCTTTTTCGACTTCAAAAATTTCGTATCACTTTTAAGATTTTGAATGATTGGTAAGCAAAGCGCTAGGTCAGGCGCTAAAGATATGATAACTTAGACTTGGTGATTTTTGGCAATTACTAAAGTAGGGTAATTCTTCAATCGCTTAATCAGGGTTAGCATAGAGGAAATGATTTTTAAGCCTAGTGTTCTTTTAGTCAAATAGTCGCTTAACCATTTTTAAAGCCTTTTTAAAGATATGATGTGAAAAGTAAAGTAGAGCAATAAAACAGTAAATAACACAAGATATGTAAGGTTCAATGGGTGATGTAATCTCAGCTACGTCCTTCTTCCCTTTTACACTGGGAGGAAATCCACTAAGATAATAATCGAAAGATCACATAAAGGCTTCTAAAAAATAGAGGATAGGGAAGATGATCTTGAGCTCTTTGATCACACAGATTTTAGCTCCAATGAAGATCTTCTTAAACAAGCTTCTCTCACACAGAAATGCTGCTTGTAGATCAACAACTTTCTCACTCAAATGAAAGAGGTTGAGGGTTTTTTGTCACAGGTTTGTTTGATTTTAGGAAGTTCAAACAACTTAGGATATCTCAATAAGAGTGTAGGGTTCTTCTATGAAGATGTTTGAGATATCGGTGACTGTTTTTGGAATGACTGTTTTTGGAATGTATATGAAAAGCTTGGAGGATTTTTGGCTATGGAGTGTATAAGCTTTTCTTAAGAATATTTTCAGAAAAGTTGGACCTTTTCTTGTGTATGTACGTGTGTAATCTCTGGTTTTAGGGTTTTGCTGAAGGGTAATATTTATAGAGAATTCTTAAGATTTGTATGTTGGACACATGCAAGTGCGTGTCTCTCACGCAGCGCGTAATTAGTCCCTTTTCTAACATTCCTGAATTTTTACTGTTATCGATCAAATATAAGCAGACTTTGAACTCTAAATTCTGACAGTCTAGTTAAAAGGTGGCTTGTCCACAATTCATGATGCCTTATCACATTTAATGCACTTATCAAGCATTTAATGCATTTTGAATTTATTTTTCGTTGGAAATAAATGTCCGTTGATGATTGCATTTAAGTCCTTCATGACTTGAGAATTTATTTCAAGTGAATCTGGTCCTTGATCGTTTCAGTATTTTGAGCGCTTGATTCAATATTCCTGAAAACGTCCTTTAGCGTTTGACAGACGCTTAAGACAAATCTTCATCTTCACTTGACTCCAGACGCTAATCTTCAACTTCATCTCTGACAAACTCACCTAGAATTCTATCAGTGACTCAGTATCTAATACTTAGTCTAAAATCTATAAAGATTAAAGTTACAAGCCTAAAAAATTAATAAACTTTGAAACGCTTATACAAATGTTCTATGAAAGCATAAACTTGCGTTCTTTTGGGGTCTAACATAAAATGCTATTTTTGTCATCATCAAAACATCTAACATGAAATTTCTTGCAACTCTGCCTTGAGCGTTACGTTTCACTTTTAAGCATTGAGATCTCCTCAAAGTGTTTTTGATAGAGTTTGGCGGCACCTTGACAAGCTCAATGATAACCATTTATCTTGTCAAGTAATTCATCATAAGAAAGAGGTTAGATAGTTTAGTGGTTACCTCTGGTAGTGAGTCTTCAGTCGTTCCTCCGTCTATCGCCATAAGACACATTAGCGTTGAGTCATTCAATGGTTCATCATCGCTACTTTCTTCTAAAGATTCCAGATCATCTTCAGGTGCAGAGAATGGTTCAGATTCTGCTAGCAAATCTTTTTATCTAAGGTCTCTCCTGAATTAATTTCTATCCAAGTAATCTTGCCTTGTGGGTTTACATACATTTGGATAAGGGCAATTTACCTGGTAGTGCCTTAGTTTCTTGTAATTGTAACAAAGATTAGTTTTCATTTTTTGTTCAGTTTTTAACCGTGAATTACTTTGCGGCTTAGAAACCACTGGCCCTGAGAGATTCTCATTGGGAGATGCTTGCTACTGGATCGGTGCCGAAGGAACCGGTGCAGAATACACGGGCGCTTGATACTACTGTGCTTGTACTAGGGGAGGGGTTTGGTATGAATTTTGTCCATTAGAATTCTTCCTTCATATCTCATGAATTTCTTAAAGTTCTTTACCAATAAAGCGATTTCTTTGTCCTTACTTGATTCTGACGTTTTCACCTCACTTGCCGATTCACGTTTGGCAGTTGCAATTAGCGCTCCAGATTCAATCGTTGAATTCAATGCATTGCTAACTTCTCCTAACTCAAATTCAAAAGCCCATAGTTTCGAAAATACATATTCTGGCGTTAGAAGCACCAACATTTGAGATTTCCTCATTGCAATAGTCTTCATAAGATATTTACTTGGAAGTCTTCTAAAGATCTTATTGACCATTTCTTTATTGGTCAATAACTTATCCAATGACACTAACTCTATCATTAGAACAATAAACTTGGCGTCCAATTGATCTAGTGTCTCTTTGGGCTGCATCTTGAAATGCTCGAATCTTTGCATGGTCATGGAGAGCTTATTCTCCTTCATTTGTGCGGATCCTTCACACATAGTGGCCAACTTATTCCAAATTTCTTATGAAGTCTTGCATAACTTAATCTTGTTGAATAATCCCTCATTATCATTCAATGCTGAGTAGAGAGAATTATGTCCAACATTGTCCAGATTTGCTCTTCTATGATCGTCAGACGTCCATTCTACTTTAGGTTTCTCGGGATAGCCATCTGGAGTTGCTTCAGTTGCTCCAGGAGCTCTGGTTATGACTTTTGCAACTTGAATGGGGCCATCTGAAATAACATCACACATTTCATTATCACATGAGCATAAATATGTAAATGCTCTAAGTTTCCACGAGTCATAGTTTGACTCAGTCAACTTTGGCATCCTTGTAAAAGCCATGATTTTTTTGTAAAATGACTAAGTTTTGAGAAATGGATCTGAACAAGCAGTTATGCTCGGAAACGCTTATTTTTCTACTTCAACCGCTATGATACCACTTGTTGGTCCCAAGTGGCATACAAAAAGGGTCTAGAAGGGGAGTTGAATAAACCCTGAAGTTTTCTTGTCACTTCAGAAATTTTCTTGCCTCTTTAAAATATTTTGAACTCTTGAAAAGCAAAGCACTTGGTTAAGCATTAGAATGGAGATGACTTAGACTTAGTGATTTTAGCAATTACCAAGTAGGGTAAAGTTTAGATCACTTAATCAAAGTTAGCACAGTGGAAATAATTTTGGTTACTTAGCATTCGATTTGCCAATTAGTTGCTTGACTAATTTTAATGCTTTAAATGATAATATGCAAACAATATGGAAAAGATAAAATAGTAAAGTAAATGACACAAGATATGAAAGGTTCACTAGGTGATGTAATCCTATCTACACCCTTCTTCTCCTTTGCACTCAGAGGAAATTCACTAAATGATTCTCAAAGTCTTCACAAAAATGACTTCTACAAATGATGAATGACAATGAAGATTATCTCGAGGTCCTTGATCACACAAAATTCAACTCTACTTAGATCTTTTCTTAACAAGCTTGCTTCACCTAGAAATAATGCTTGAAACACAAGTTCTTCTTCACACAGAGGATTGAGGTTAGAGGGTTTTTGTCACTAAGGTTTGTTTAATTTGGAAATTCAAACAACTTGGAATATCTCAATAAGAGTGTAAGGTTCTTCAAGAAAGATATTTGAGATATTGGTGACTGTCCTTTGGGATCTATGAAAAGCTTGAAGGATTTGGATATGGTGATTTGGAAGCTTTTCTTGGAATAATTATGGACCTGATATTCAACAAATGTTTTTGCAATTTAGCTTGAATAAATGTTCACGTTAGTGTATTCTTCTGTGATTAGGGTTTGCTGAAACTTCCTATTTTTAGGCAATTCTTGAGAGAGTGTCCATTGGATACATGTGCTGGCGTATGCCTTTCACTCAAGCGAGTGGAACTACTTCCTGTCTCAAAACCCTGAACTTCTGCTGCAAGGATTGGATGCGGCAGACTTAAACTCTGACAGTCTAGTCAATGGTGTCTTGTCCATATGTCAATAGTCCTTATCACATTTAATGCACTTATCATGCATTTAATGCATTTGAATTCATTTCCTGTTGAAAATAAATGTCCGTTATTGATTGCATTTAAGTTCTTCATGATTTCAGAATTTATTTCAGGTGAATCTCGGTCGCTTAGACACTGATTCGGAAATCCTGAAATGTCTTCAGCGTTTGATAGACACTTAAGACAATCTTCACCTTCACTAAATTTCAGACGATGATCTTCAACTTTCTCTTTGACAGACTCACCTAGAATTCTACCATCGATTGAGTTTTCAGTACTTAGTCTAAAATCTATAAAGATAAAAATCAAGACTAACAAATAATAAACTTTCAACGCTTATACAATATTCTATAAAAGCATATACTTACATGCTTTTGGGGTCTAACAAGAAATCCTATCTTGTCATCATCAAAACATCTAACATGAAATTTTCTAAAAAATTAATTAGTGATCTAATTAATTAAAATATATGGTAAGTTCTAATTAATTAATTAGTTGTGTAATTAATTATGTGAAAAGATCTTAAATATATGGAAAAATCTTAATATATATGAAAGTGTCTAATTAATTAAGTAAGAGAGTTTGAGAAGGAAAGAAAGACTGCTAAGGATGGAACACTAGCAGTAGGTGTGTATTGGGGTTATAAATAACGCACTATACACGCCTCTCATACACATAAAAAAGGCACAAGTTTTGTGGCTTGATTTTGTTTTCTTCTTCTTCTTCTTCTTCTTCTTCTTCTTCTTCTTCTTCTTCTCTACATTAGTGCATATACACGATATTCCACCATTTTCTTCATAAGCCAAAAGGTTCGATTTCTCTTAGCTAGCATTTATAGAGAAGATCAAGGGTACAAGCTAAGATGTGGATATTGTTAGAGACGCCTTGCACAGTTAGGGCGTAGAAGCAAACAAGTCAAGAGAATTGGTAAATATTTTCAAAGAGGTAATTCGTGAAAACTGAAAGTGTTAGGTGCCTGGAGAGCCATTGATTGGCTTGCTGAAAAGTTCGTAAACACTATGACAATCTTGTTTTATGAATATATATAATCATTTGGTATTGTATTTATCATAATTAATTTTATAGTTTAGATAAAGATCCCTTGGATCACATAGAGTTAAGGGAGTAGTGTGTGACTATGGAACACTCGCAAAGGCTGTAATCCTAAACCCGTTCTAAGTCACAAAGACGATAAGGGATAGCATAGTCTCGTCAAGACTTGTCTGTATATGTCATTCTCAAATGGGAGAGTGTTTTGTTCCTTAGACAATGACCCACTGGCTCAATGCATAAACGAAGATTCATACTTGGGAGAGGTATGGAATTGAACGACCTCGCAAGGACACCTTGTTGGTTCTATGTCGAACTTGGAGTCATTTGGTTTCGTAGTGTGAGGTTAATCCGTTGACCTAAGATATCATGTCTGGAAAGGATAATACCCACAATACTTTGATATACACGTGCACTCCAGGAGAGTCATACGGAGGCGTATGTTCTATATAGTCTGGTAGTATTGAGGAACAGATGGCGTTGGAAGGAATTTATCCATTGTATTAAACCCAGTATTTCCTAGGTTGTTGCGAGAATCTAAATGATCGATAAAAGCCTTTGATCAGAGCAAATATCTTATAAGGGAGATTGGTAGTCCCTACTTAGAAGACTGGATCATTAGATGTCAAAACACAGTCATAGCTTCTAAGGTTACCAAGATTTTGACCATCGCCAAACCCTAGACCATAGACTGAGAAGAAATGAAGGGATTCGACTCACATGAAGATCGTAACCGAGATAGGTTTACTTTCTATCACTAACATCTAGAAAGTCGTGACGACGTAGATAGACATCGATCCATGACCAATGGGTGCTTGAATTAATATGGTGAAATTAGTTCAAGATTTAATTAATTATTTGGATAATTAATTTAGCCTATGGGAAAGGACTTATTGCTAGCTTGTTAATGTGCCTAAGGGGTCACACACTTAACTTAGTGTAGTACCTATTGACTAATTAATTCTATAAGAATTAATGGAAGAATTAATTAATTGAAAGTAATTAATTTAGGAAAGAATTGAAATTAATTAGGCGGACGTAATTAATTATAGTCTCTAATTTAATGGGATATTAAATTAAGTGGAAGATGAATTAATTAGTAGACTAATTAATTAAATGAGAAAAGATTAATTAAGTTGGGTTTAATTAATTAATTGGGTCATAGTCTATTTAATAAAGTCAATGGACTTGTTTAAATTAAATTGACTTGAGCCCAATTTTAATTAGGAGAGAAAAGATGACCTAGTGGGTGTCCACTTCATAAGGGGAGGAGATTCCAATCTCTTCCTCTCCAAGTCATTCTACATGCCTCTTACGCTAAAGGATGGGTAGAATATTCTCTTTCTCTTTCTCTCAGTAAAAGAAAAATAAGAAATCTTTCCTTTAACTCCAGAAGTCAAGAGTTCATCATCTTCTTTGCTAGCATGGATAGAAGAAGACGAGAGTACAAACTAAGGTGTGAATACACTTGGAGGTGCCAATTCAAACACTGAAAGCAGATTTGTCCTTCGATTTTATTCTACGAGGTAAACATGAAAGTATAATTATTGTTAATTTATGAATCCGATGGTACCATATCAACCTATTCCTAGTTTAGGGATGCGTTTATTATTGTTTTTCGTTTCCGCTGCGCGCATCCCCTGGGACGATTCCTAACAAAAAACCCCTATTTATGTTTGGCGAAATTCGATGGTACCATGTCTACCTAATCCCTGTGTAGGAATTTTGCTTTGTAAAATTTTAATTATATGTTTCCGCTGCGCGTACAATCCTGGGGGTTAGCCACCGTCATCTTAATAAGGTGTGCCTCACTTCCTTTGGTTTCCTCCATTAGCAATCGAGACGAACCTAAAGTCGTGCTTCGATAAATTACAATGAAAAAATATGGAGTAAATCTTAAGGGGCATTTAAGGTAATTTATACCATTAATTTATTGGATAAATTAGTAATATGAATTAATTATTCTTTGGGTGAATTAATTATTCTTTGGATGAATTAATTAATTTATTAAGATTAATTGATAATTTTCATGGAGAAATGGATTAATTAATTAATTTATCTATTTATTTATTTAAGAGCAAAATACAAAATGCCTCCCTGGACTATTTTTACTGTCACATATACCCCCTAAACTTAAAAAGGTATCAAAATGGTCCCTCATGAAAATTCATGATTTATGAAAATTCTCCCATCCAAACAGAACCATACAATATTTAAGCACTATATTGACTTATCCGATGGTTCTTTTTTTTTATTTTAATGAATTTGTCAAATTTAAGTCTTCAAAATTAAGATATCACTTAAATCTTGAGTTAATTAACAAATTATGGAGAATCATTATTATTATTATTATTATTATTACTTAAATTTTGTTTAATTAAATTTTATCAACTAACGAATCATTTAAATCCTGTTATTTGTAAATTTATAACTTATAAATTAACAAGTTTTTAATTTAAATTAATTAAATTAACAAAATATAAAATAATAATTTGTATTTTTAAACTTATAAGATTTGTATTTTTCAATTATATCATACTCAATTAATTAATTATAAGTTATCTAATTTTATCATGAATTGCTTTGAGTTACCGGTCAAATTAATTCCAGAGATAAAATCACTTATTGCTTCTTTCTGGTGGGGACATATGGATGATCGAAAGATCCATTGGGTTGCTTGGCAAGCGCTTTGTAAAAATAAAAATAAAAAAGTTGGTGGCATGGGGTTCAGGCATTTACTAGAGCTCAATAAAGCCCTTCTTGTGAAACAGGCTTGGCATATTATTATCAATCCTAATTCGCTTATCATTCGGCTTTATCGAGCTCGCTACTATCCTGATGGAGATTTCTTTCATGCTCAATTGGGTAATCGGCCTTCATTCACGTGGCGTAATATTTACAAGTCGAAGGAGATTATTGAGTGGGGTAGTCGGTGGCGTATGGGTAATGGTGACCGAATCCGGATTTGGCTTGATAATTGGCTGCCTCGACCTTTTGCTTTTAAGCAAATTACTTCATATAATATGTTGGATAATGGGGTTGTTGTAGCAGATTTGATTGATTCTGATACTTGTTCCTGGAATTGGTACCGTGTAAATCAGATTTTTTGGGAGCCGGACATTGATCTTATTCGGGCTATACCACCGGGTCGTGTAGTTGAAGATGATGTGCGTATTTGGCATTTCACAAAAGATGGGCGGTTCTCTGTTAGGAATGCATATCATTTAGCGGTTGAAATTAATAATCGAAAACGGGAGTCGGTATATGGAGGGTCTAGTTCTTGTGGTGTGGAAGATTGGAGTTTTATTTGGCATGCGAAAGTTCCGAATAAAGTAAGGGTCTCGTAACATCTTACCTATGGGGGCTAATCTGTTATCGAAACGGTATAGTGTAGATTGTCTCTGTCCCGTTTGTGGTTTTGAGGGGGGAAACGACGAAACATGTGTTTTTTAGAATGTCACTTCGCACGTCAAGTTTGGGGACTCTCAGCGTTTACATGGCGTATTATTTCTCGGTGGCAAGAATCGACAGAAACTTGGTTACGAGGAGTGGCATTGGAATTACATAAATTTGACTTTTGTTTGTTTCTTATCACATGTTGGGCTGTTTGGTGGGCTAGAAATAAGATGTTTTGGGACAAAGTTCATCTCTCTCCATGGGACACGGTGGAATATGCAAAGAATTTCATGGCTGCTTCTTCAAATATTCGTCCTATGCACTCACCTCCACAGTTACGCTCTCCCTTACCTATTTCTTGGTCACTGCCATCTTTCGGTTGGGTCAAAGTTAATTTTGATGGGGCGATTTTTTCCAAACATGGCGGTATCGGGACAGGTTTTGTTGTTTGGGATCATGAGGGTTCTTGTCTTGGCTGGACCGCACGGTACTGGCAGCAGGTTGCTGATCCTCTTTGCGCAGAAGTCTTTGCTGCTCAGGATGCTATCGATTTCGCAACACGTCGAGGCTGGAATAAAATATTGTGAAAGACGATAGTGAGATTGTGGTGTCAAAGATTGGGAATGCCGCTTTAGATTGTTCTAGGCTTAGTCCTATTTATCATTATATCAAAGTTACTTGTTGAATTTTAATTTCTTGTTGAGTCATGTTAAACGATTGGCAAACTCTGTCGCTAATGGTTTAGCTAAGTCTGCTTTTGAATTTGGCTATGTAGAGGGTGCTAATCCTCCTAACTATGTTGTTGCTTTTCTTGATGTTGATTTAGCATCGTCACAATATAATTCCCGGTTTACATCTAAAAAATTTGTTATCAATTAACAAAGAGGTTTGGATGGAGCCTTTGGCATAATTTATGAATTTTCATGATGGACTATTTTGAAACCTTTTAAAATTTAGGGGGGTATATGCTACAGTATGAATAATTTAGAGAGGGATTTTATTTAATTATTTATTTATTGGATTGAATAAATTAAATTAAGTCTCGAACTCAAATTGACGCTCCCGCATAGGCAGTTGATGAGCCGTGTTGGACGTCCTCTTGGACATGATGAAGAGTTTTAGACTTTTTTTTATGTTAAATGACATATATATATATATATATATATATATATATATATATATATATATATATCATCTTAACTGAAAACTATTGGGATCTCAGTACAAACCCCCGGCGATGCCGGCGCAGCGGAAGGTATAAATTAAAAAAAAAAAGTGGCAACCCCGGAATTAGGGTTAGGTAAACATGATACCATCGGATTCAAAAAATACCTTAGAGGAAGTTTTCTCATGTTTACCTCTTGAAGACCTTAAAGCAGCAATGTCTTTTTAGGCAACTCCCTACTACACTTCTCCGAATGGATTTGCCCTAGCGCCCCAAGTGTAGCGTTTCTAAGTTTATCCACACCTTAGCTCGTACCCTCGATTATCTCCACCACTGCTAGCAAAGAGAATTTCAAATTTTGACTTATGAGTAATGGGTAGGAATATATTTTGGTATTCTTCCTACTCAACACATGAGTTGAAGAAATAGATGTCAAAGAGATGGAGGAGAAAAGATGGCGAGAATTTTTCCACAATCAAAATTGTGTAGAATGAATAAAAATTAACTTCTAAATAAAATATCAACACATGTGTGTGTATATATATATATAGGGTGAGAGTCCAAAAATATGGAAACTAACACACACACACACATATACACGCCTAACTAGGTGTGTGTATATATATTCTATATATATATATATATATTCTAAGTTTCCTTCCATCTTATTTCTCTTCCTCAGTTAATTAGATCCACTAATTAACAAACAAGATCTTTCCATATATTTGAGATCCTTCCCAAATATATAAGATCAATCCAAATAAGATCTTTCCATATATTTGAGATCCTTCCCAAATATATAAGATCAATCCAAATAAGATCTTTTCATATAATTAGTCATCAACTAACTAATTAATTAGTTCTTACCATATCTACAATAGCTATCCTAACATATTTGTAAGATCTTTCATATTAATTAGTTACCTAATTAATAGATCCTACCAAATATATTATAAGATATTTATTAAATTTACATATATACATACATAGACTTGGTGAACAAGATAAAATCCGCCAACAAAGTCATACGCAAACACGCCTAGCGTGTATTATATATATATATATATTTTCTCTTTCACATATTAATTAATTAGACTGCTAATTAATTAATTAGTCATTCCGAATTTAATATTCCAATATTAAATTATAAGACTTTTATTAATTAAGACCACTTAATTAATTTATTCCTTTTTTCCAATTAATTAATTCTAATAGGTACTACACTAAGTATTGTGTGTGGCCCCTTAGGCTCATTAACAAGCTAGCAATAAGTCCTTCCATAGGCTAGTTTAATTATTCATAATAATCAACTAGCCTTGTATTAATTTCACCAATTAACCCAAGGCATCTATCAGTCGTGGTTCGATGTTTAGCAATGTCGCCTCGACTTTCTAGATGTTAACGATGAAAATGCGAACTTATCCAAATTTTGGTCTTTGTATGAGTCAAATCCTTCGGTCTTTCTTCCGTCTAAGACCTAGGGCTTGGCGATGGTCGAAACCCTAATAGCCTCTGAAACTATGATTATGTTGGTTCCACTAATGATCCGATCTTCTAAGCAGGGATCACCAATCCCTCTTATAAGACAATGCTCTGAACAAAGACTTTTTAATCATTCAGTTCGCTCAACAGCATACGAATTACAGGGTACTCGTGACCTTGGATGAATCCCTTCCGACTGTCACTTGTTCCACTGTACTACCAGACTATACCCAACATACACGCCGTATGTGTTAGAGTATATGCCCTCGAATGCCATAAAGAGGATAGATTTATAGGGCATAAATATTGTAACTAAACTATGGTTTTTCTATTAATATAAGGCAGTTGATTGTTGTTTTCTTATAGGCATTTATAAGATGTGAATAAACAACGTAAAGTCCTTGATGACAAGGCGAACCTTCTACCTCCTATGGGATAGGAGAAAAGGCACTAGAATGGTTTGACCCTTGACATTTAAAAGGGTTCTCAAGTCTAAGAAATATTGATAGGGCATCAATAGTGAATAAAGACTTGTATGATGTAAGTTTCGACAGAGAAAGTGTCAGTCATACACTTTGGAAATGGTAGTGGGAACTTATATCATAGACGTGTCAGTTGGACTGATATGTTCGAACACGGCTCGCATCAGTTCATCACATGGATATTCACTCATTGACAGTCAATGATGAAACTGATAAGTAGTGATAGGTACGTGTGAACCTCTGACCTAAGAAATCGAGTTGAAGATGTACTTGTGACATCAAGTCTGTTATTAGAGTAGTTAGATTCAAATCACCTGTTGGTGTAATCGACCTCGAAGTGCGACTTGATGGGCAAGTAGCATTGTTAACTGATTTGCAATATGGAATTTATTCTCTCATAAGTGAATGAGTAAAATATCTTATGTGATCATGAATAAGTGAGAATGAAAGTCTTTGGTCAAAGCATTTAAATACCTCGACTTATTATGAGCTTAGGCATATGGTCAAGTTATATGAGTTTGACTTTAAACCATGACTCTTACTTGACTGAGAAATAAGAATAAAAGGTTTATACACGTACGGTATTCACGGCATAAAGGTTTGGAATGATCCTATTCATTCGTTCTCAATTGGGTTACGGTGTGAGCCACGAGATTGGCTAGGTGTCACTCACATCCCTTTGGATTCCTCCCAATTGGCTTTTGAGACGAACCTAAAGAGTCGCGCTTAAAGGAAGTGCAAAAGGAAAAACATGGGAAAAAGACTTGAGAGAAATTCACGGCATTGGATGCCGTAATTAATTAATTATTTATTGGATAATTTAATTAATTAATTAAATTAATGAGTTGATTAATTTCTTGGAGAAATTGAATTATGAATTAATTAGGAATTGAATTAATTGGATTATCAATTTATTTATTGGATAAATAAATTCGATTAATTAATTAACAAGCAAGACGAAAGCCCGAAGGCTTCCGAGCCCACTAAGGGGCGGCCAAATAGACGCGCAAATAGGGCTCTTGCATGCTAGTGTTATTGTTTCATAATGATATAATATATCACAAGGTGAAAAATAACACAAGACAATTTACATAACTTTCTCTCCAAGAAAAAGTCTCCCACCTCTCTCTCTCTCTCTCTAGCCATCTTTGACAAGGAAGAAAGGAGGAGTTTTTCACTTTTGATTCCGGCGTGACGAATTAGAGACGTTGGCAAATTCGGCGTTAGAGAAAAGGATTACGTTCAGAAATCAACATACGCGAGAACGGTAATTTTTCTGTACACAATTAAACACGAGGATTAGAAATGATTCGGGCTTTGGGAATTAAATTTACTTTCCACTGTATTTTATTCATATAATTCCCAACAGTGGTATCAGAGCCAATCTCTGAATTCTGTGTTTAATTGCTTATGTGATTGACTGTTTTTCTGCATTTTTGAGGCATGCTTTGAACGTTTTTTTCATATGAAAATATTCTGAATCTCACTGCAGTTTCTTCATGAAAGTTGTATTTTAATGAGTTTCGAATCTGGGCATATAAGTTTTATGAGAATCGGAGAAGTATAACCCCGAGACGAGCTCGACGCAAAAAGCGTGCGCAGTCTGCGCGCTGGGTGCTCGCAATAGGAGGCCTTTTCGGCCTCCCGTTGGGCACACTGGGTGGGCCCCCAATGCCGTGCCGTTTCACGGCACCGGTCGAAGGGGCTGCGTCCGGCCAAGCACGATTAAACCGTGCGCTGGGCACAGGGCATACACCGTGCTATGCGCCCAACGCACGGACCTGTTTTGGGGCCCGAGTTTTCGTGACTCGGGCCCTAATGGGTCGGGTTATATTTTCCTAAGGTCCAAATTTTAATTGAATAGGTGTTTGGGCTATTTTAGTTATCCTGGTGGGTCAAAAGGATGATGACCCGGATTTAATTAAAAAGGGGCCCAAATTGTTTTGATTAAAATTGTGGATAATTCAATAAATTAGTTATTGGGCCTAATTAATTAATTTTGAATATGCCAATGGTTGGTAATTTAATTTTGATGAAATTAAGCCAAATATAGTTTTTATTGATCTTTATTTGAATGAAATAATTAATTAATAAACTCTTGGAGAATTTTATTTATTAAGTTATTTATTTAAATAAAGAATTCTCATAAATAGGATTATTTTCATATGAATCAATAAAATTTGGAATTTTATTGTGGAAATTAATTAAGTTGGACTAATTAATTTTTATTAATCACCAACATAAGTGCTTTATTTATCGCGAGCATGTATTATGTGATGGTGACATATGTCTATGGGCTTAGGTTGCTCTTTTGATTCTGTATTTCTTTTGATGGGTTGTAAGGGCCGGTTTGAGCCCATTTTATTTTATTTCTAGATCTATGTATAGGTTTTAAATTACCTCTTGTAATAAATAGAAATGGAATAGGCCTTTCAAGATGGAGATTATGCAAAAGAAGAGGAGTTTGGAGCCCACGAAGATTAGCTAGGCTTTTCTTTTTCAATTTTATGATGACCCATTGGCTTGGGCCCTCTAGATAAAAGCCCATAGACTTTTGTGTTGTATTATTGCTTTCGATGCATATTCATTAGTTGTATGAAGCATGTGTGTTATCAATATGCGCTATATAAATTGGTAAATGTGCAAAGTGAGACGAAATAAATATTTTGAACATGAATTCTCCCAAACAAAAATAATACTAAGTTTGTAAGGGGTGCTAGGCATCCTTTCCCTCCACTAAACTTAATAAGATCAAGGATTAAATCCATATGTGGCATCTTCCTAGTAAGTGGGGGTCATATATTAAGATTTAATTCTAGAATTTTATTAAGTGCATTGGATGCCTTAATCGAGACATATTTCACCCCAAATATCGTTAAAGGGTTGCAAGGTGAAATTCAAATGTTAGATTATGAGGAGTTAGTGGGAATGAACTTAGATAGTCCACTTTACCAATAAATCGTTAAAGGGTTGTGGATTATAGGATAAATATGATTGAACCGTCTATTTGATAGATTGATGTTTGACATCACTTTAATTAAGTAATGGACCAAATATCGTTAAAGGGTTGTCATCCATTATATTAATTAAAGAACTCAATCCCCACCACGAAGTTTTCATCAACGATCGCTTCCGTCATTTCACAGTGGGAGTGTGGAATTTTGAAAAATGTAGTGGGAACCAAGTTATAAGTCGAAGTCCTTGATTTTAAACTTGGTCTTAGTTTAGTCCAATATTCTAATTAAGTCTGGTTTATTTTCTGCAGTTATTTGTTTTATCTCTCTCGTTTTTCAAAAATGACAATCAACCCACTTTCCGTATTACTCGAAAAGAATATCCTTACCGAACCCAACTACGTGGATTGGCTAAAGAATTTGAGAATAGTTCTCAATATGGAGTCTCTAGGATACGTGTTGGACACTGATATCCCTGCTCCACCTTCAAGAACACGTGCCAATGAAGAACAAGTCCAAGCTCATGACAAATGGGTAAAGGACGACGTCCGAGTCCGTGGGTACATTCTTGGCTCTATGACGAATGAGCTACAGAGGTCCCACGACAAGATGACCACAGCGAGGGCTATCTTGGCACACTTGGTCGAGCTCTATGGTGAGCACAGTAGGACTGCTAGATATGAAATATCTAAAGAGCTCTTCGGAGCCAAAATGAGATAAGTGGCGAAGGTTAGGGATCATGTCCTCAAAATGATATCAAGGATCGAGAGATTGGAAGCTCTCGATTTTACAATAAACCCGCAACTTCAGACCGATCTTATCTTGCAGTCCCTTCCTGACTCTTTTTCCCAATTCGTCATGAACTTCAATTGCAAAGAGATTGAATGCAACTTAGCTGGGCTAATGAACAAATTAAACACTACACAATCTCAATTGAAGCCCAAGGGAAAAGAGACTACTTTGGTTATCACTTCTGGGCCCAAACGGGCGAAGAATAAGAAGAGAAAAACCAAGAAGCAGGCTGGCGAGCTTGGAGCTCAAGGTGGTGTCGATAAAGGAAAAGGGAAATCTCCTGTGATTCGCAAGCGAAAGGGGCCACAAAAGACAGACAGATGCCTACACTACGGTGAGCTGGGCCACTGGAGAATGAACTGTCCGAATATGGGGCCTGGCGCACAAGGTATGGAACTTTATGTTCATGCAACTTATTGTTCTATGACCGTCTTCTCTACATCTTGGATTCTTGACTCTGGAGCTAGTGCTCACACATGTTGTAGGAATCAGGATCTGATGCGAGGAAGGAAGCTGGGCAACGATGAAGTGAAGATCAGAGTAGGCAGCGGGCAAAGCGTCGCGGCTACTGCAATAGGATCTACCTCGTTGTTTTTAAATTCTGGACATGTACTATTACTGCATAATATTTTGGTTTTGCCTAATGGGCTTAAAAACATTATTTCTATTCCCATTTTGGTTAAGAATGGTTACACTTTCCGTTTTATTGATGAACGATGCAACATTTATTATGGTAATAAATTTGTAGGCTTTGCCTCTTTGATAAATGGATTGTATTACCTTAGTGTCCAGAATGAGTATGCAGTGAATACTATACAAAGGAAACGTAGTAGGCTTGAAATAAACCAATGATTGATATGGCACCTTCGACTAGGCCATGCTGGCGAACAAAAGATTCACAAAATGGAAAAAGATGGGCTAATTGGCCCACTGGGATTGGATCCCTATCCTACTTGTGAATCTTGTCTCAAAGGCAAGATGGCTAGATCGCCCTTCACAGGGAGCTTTGAAAGGGCCTCACAAATCTTAGGTTTAGTGCGTACTTATGTTTGTGGTCCATTTGGAGAAATGGCCAGAGGAGACTTCCTTTACTTTATCACCTTCACTGACGACCATTCTCGATATGGTCTAGTGTACCTGATGAAGCATAAGTCTGAATCCATTGACAAGTTCAAGGAATTCAAGGCTTTAGTGGAAAATCAAACAAGTCAACGTATAAAAACTCTTCGATCTGATCGAGGAGGAGAATATATGAGCGACGAGTTTGACTTATACCTCAGAGAGAATGGTATAGTATTGCAACTCACAGCTCCAGCCACTCCACAGTTGAATGGAGCAGCAGAGCGAAGGAATCGAACCTTGTTGGACATGGTTCGCTCCATGCTTAGCTACACTGATTTACCCATTTCACTGTGGGGTCACGCGCTGCTTACAACTGCACACATTTTAAATAGATGTCTGTACAAGTCCGTTCCTCTGACTCCCTATGAAATGTGGAGAAATAGGAAACCAAGTCTTAACCACATAAAGATTTGGGGATGTCCGGCTTATGTCAAAAAGACTAAAGTGGACAAGTTAGAGGCTAGGTCCTTAAAGGGACATTTCATTGGATATCCTGAAGATTCTATGGGATACCTCTTTTACCTGCACAATGATCAAAGGATCATTATAGCCTTACAAGACCACTTTCTTGAAGATGAGCTCATTCAAGAAGGAGGAGCGGGTAGAAAGATTGTTCTAGAAGAACAAAATGAAACCCCACTGGATACATCTACACACGGAGTGAGAACCGAACCTTCTGTAACACAACCACAAGCACGATGATCGAATAGAGTATCTCAACCGCCTGAGAGGTACGAATATCTAATGCAGAGGGAGTTGGATCTCCATTCTGTGTTAGAGGAGGATCATGGAGATGATCCCTCCACTTTTGATCAAGCTATGGTGGATGTAGATGCTGCTAGACGGCGTGAAGCTATGCAAACTGCGATCGATTCGATGCATGCAAACCAAGTCTGGAAACTTGTAGACCAACCTGAAGGGGTAAAACCAATAGGGTGTAAATGGATCTACAAGAGAAAAATTGGTGTTGATGGCAAAGTAGACGCCTACAAAGCCAGGCTAGTGGCGAAAGGGTATAGTCAAAAGGAAAGAATTGACTACTAAGAAACCTTCTCGCCAGTGGCTATGATCAAATCAATAAGGATTCTACTTGCAATAGCAGCACACCTAAATTATGAAATATGGCAATTGGATGTCAAAACTGCTTTCCTAAATGGATTCCTAGAAGAGGATATCTATATGGAACAGCCTAAAGGTTTTGAATCCGAGGAGCATATTCATAAGGTGTGTAAACTTGAGAGATCCATTTATGGACTCAAACAAGCGTCTCGTAGCTGGAATCTACGTTTTGATGAGGTTGTCAAAGGATTTGACTTTATCAAAAACGAAGACGAGCCCTGTGTTTATAAGAAGGTCAGTGGGAGCAAGTTGGCATTCCTAGTGTTATATGTAGATGACATATTACTCATTGGGAATGACATAGGAATGCTCACCACAGCCAAGAAGTGGCTTTCGAGTACATTCTCCATGAAAGACTTGGGAGAAGCGACCTACATTCTAGGGATTCGGATCTATAGAGATCGAACCAAAAGAATGATAGGACTTTCTCAAGCCCTTTACTTAGAAAAGTTCCTAAAAAGGTATAGGATGGAAGATTCTAAGAAAGGGTTCATACCAATGAGACATGGGATACATCTTTCGAAATCTATGTGTCCTCAAAGTGAGGAAGATAGAAAAGAAATTAACATTATACCCTATGCGTCTGCTGTGGGCAGCTTGATGTACGCGATGCTCTGTACTAGACCCGACATTACTTATGTTGTGAGTGTTGTTAGTCGATTTCAAGCAAACCCTGGTAAGGAACATTGGATAGCTGTGAAGAATATCGTAAAGTATCTGAAAAGAACTAAGGATATGATTCTCACCTATGGAAGTGGTGACCTGAGGGTGGACGGGTACACTGATTCGTATTTCCAATCTGATGTTGATGACTGGAAATCCACCTCGGGATTTGTATTTACTCTAAATGGTGGAGCGGTGACTTGGAAAAGTTCCAAGCAAAGCACAACCGCAGACTCCACCACAGAGGCTGAATACATAGCTGCCTCGGAGGGAGCTAAAGAAGCTGTTTGGATTAGGAAGTTCGTTGAGGAACTTCAAGTGGTTCCTAGCATATAGCTCTCATTGCCATTTTATTGTGACAACACCGGAGCTATAGCGCAAGCGAAGGAACCTAGGTCTCACAATAAATCCAAACACATAGAGAGGAGATATCACATCATAAGAGAGATCGTTGCAAGAGGTGAAATAGTTGTTCAGAAAATAGCCTCAGCTGACAATGTCGCTGATTCATTGACCAAGCCATTGGCACAAGCAGTGCTGGAAAAACATCTCGAAAAGATGGGTATTAAATACAATAGCAAATGGCATTGAGTGCAAGTGGGAGATTGTTAGAGTATATGCCCTCGAATGCCATAAAGAGGATAGATTTATAAGGCATAAACATTGTAACTAAACTATGGTTTTTCTATTAATATAAGGCAGTTAATTGTTATTTTCTTATAGGCATTTATAAGGTGTGAATAAACAACGTAAACTCCTTGATGACAAGACGAACCTTCTACCTCCTATGGGATAGGAGGAAAGGCACTAGAATGGTTTGACCATTGACATCTAAAAGGGTTCGCAAGTCTAAGAAATATTGATAGGGCATCAATAGTGAATAAAGACTTGTATGATGTAAGTTTCGACAGAGACAGTGCCAGTCATACACTTTGGAAATGGTAGTGGGAACTTATATCATAGACGTGTCAGTTGGACTGATATGTTCGAACACGGCTCGCATCAGTTCATCACATGGGGTATTCACTCATTGACAGTCAATGATGAAACTGATAAGTAGTGATAGGTACGTGTGAACCTCTGACCTGAGAAATCGAGTCGAAGATGTACTTGTGACATCAAGTTTGTCATTAGAGTAGTTAGATTCAAATCACCTGTTGGTGGAATCGACCTCGAAGTGCGACTTGATGGGCAAGTAGCGTTGTTAACTGATTTACAATATGGAATTTATTCTCTTATAAGTGAATGAGTAAAATATCCTATGCGATCATGAATAAGTGAGCATGAAAGTCTTTGGCCAAAGCATTTAAATACCTCGACTTATTATGAGTTTAGGCATATGGTCAAGTTATATGAGTTTGACTTTAAACCATGACTCTTACTTGATTGGGATATAAGAATAAAAGGTTTATACACGTACGGTATTCACAGCGTAAGGGTTTGGAATGATCCTATTCATTCGTTCTCAATTGGGTTACGGTGTGAGCCACAAGACTGGCTAGGTGTCACTCACACCCCTTTGGATTCCTCCCAATTGGCTTTTGAGACGAACCTAAAGAGTCGCGCTTAAAGGAAGTGCAAAAGGAAAAACATGGGAAAAAGACTTAAGAGAAATTCACGGCATTGGATGCCGTAATTAATTAATTAATTATTGGATAATTTAATTAATTAATTAAATTAATGAGTTAATTAATTTCTTGGAGAAATTGAGTTATAAATTAATTAGGAATTGAATTAATTAGATTATCAATTTATTTATTGGATAAATAAATCCGATTAATTAATTAGCAAGCAAGACGAAAGCCCGAAGGCTTCCGAGCCCACTAAGGGGTGGCCAAATAGGGCTCTTGCATGCTAGTGTTATTGTTTCATAATGATATAAATATATCACAAGGTGAAAAATAACACAAGGCAACTTACATAACTTTCTCTCCAAGAAAAAGTCTCCCACCTCTCTCTCTCTCTCTAGCCGTCTTTGACAAGGAAGAAAGGAGGAGTTTTTCATTTTTGATTCCGGCGTGACGAATTAGAGAAGTTGGCAAATTCGGCGTTAGAGAAAAGGATCACGTTCAGAAATCAAAATGCGCGAGAACGGTAATTTTTCTATACACAATTAAACACGAGATTTAGAGATGATTCGGGCTTTGGGAATTAAATTTACTTTCCGCTACGTTTTATTTGTATAATTCCCAATAGTATGACTCTCCCAGAGTGCACGAGCATATCAAAGCATAGTGGGTAATACCCTTTCCAATGACATCTCAGGTCTAAGGATTATTCACACTACAAAACAGAAGGACTCCAAGTTCGACAACACCAACGAGGAATCCTTGCGGGGTCATTCAATTCCATAATCAAAGTATGAATCTTCATACATGTATTGCTATACAAGCCATCGACAATGGAATACATCGACCTCTTGGAAGAGTTACATGCATGAACAAGTCTTGGCAAGGCCAGTGATATCCCACATCTAACAACCTCTATGACTTGGAATGTGTTTTATGATTATGGTCTTTGAGAGCATTCCATAGGTATCCCAATCACCCCCTAACCACATGTAATCCATGGGATCTTTATCTATACTTACACAGGTAGTCAATAATAAAGAAGTATTCTGTAATAAGTTTGATATAATCTAAATGATAAGATTGACATAGTGTTAATGTTCAAGTCAACAGATGGCTCACTGGGCACATAACACTTTCAATCTCCCACTTGCCCAAGAGCCTACTATTCCCACACAAGTCCATCGTTCAAATGACCATTGATCACAACTACTACTCAAGGGTTTTGGTGAAAGGGTTTTGCCATGTTTTCTTGGTCGAATTTGATCTAATAATCTCTCAAATTATTCGCTTCGCCACTAGGTATGTCTAGATAGTTGGTGAGACCTTTGTTCCTTATTAAGAACTTACACCCTTATTGATAATCATAGTACTTATGTACTTGATATTCGATTGGTAAAACCTCACACATTCACTTGTCTAAATACCTTTTATCACCGCATTTTTGTGCGTGATTTCAAATGGTAGAGTTAGCCTCTGTCTGTTCTAAAGAGACGTCCTCAGCTTTCACTCTCCCACTTGGCACAAACAAATCCTTGATCATCACTTAAGTTCATGTCTTAAGACTAGAGCTTCTAGTTCCAATTTTCTCATGTTGTCATCCAATGAACAAAACCAATCCAATCCATTGGATCAAATAGGAATTCGACTCTATACATAAGATGTATTAGTCAACACCAATTTAAGCTCATAGAAATACATGTACCTTTCGGTTATGATTTACAGGAAGAATTACCTTTTAATTCTTCCATGTTGAGCTTAGTCAACATATTATCTATGCGTTTGGACAGAAAAGGATTATGGCAACCAATGGCCTGCACATATTGCTATCTCTTGCAATTGGGGCGCTTTTCTCTTTTCAAGTCCATATCGAAAATCGAGATGATGATCACATGTACATTACTTATGCAACGTTGCCAACGTATAATACTAACAAGCTAGTTGTATACCTATTAACCTTTAGAACTTATGTTCAGAAAAGATTCAATCAGGAGATCAATCTTTGAAGCAGTTACGCTTTAGGCCGGCTTCCACTACTTGTCAAGTTTTCTTGTCTTTCATCTTACTCCCCGTCAGAATATTTTGTCTCGAAGGGTATGGAACTTGTGTTCATAGGTTTACAGGTTACTAATATATTCATTTTAACTGCCCGTGGTGTTTATGTTTATCAAGTCCCTAGTTTTCATTACTATCCCCATTCTTTTATAGAAGAACTCCTTCACCTTGAAGCTAGGATATTATGAAACGATCCCTTTCATTCCAAGGTGTAACGAACACGAGGACACTCGTAAACACAAGATAAGAGGATCTACTACCCTCAATTCGTCCCACTATTTGCTTGACACAAGCAATACCTTTCACATCCTTGATGTGTGTGGTTTCCATGTCATATCTAATGTGACCATTTTAGGGTTACACTCACTATTCTATGTCTAATAGATTAATATGCTTGCCTAGGCTATTACCTGGAAAGCTAGATCAATGCATACATTTGTTATGTCATATGAGTCAAATGTTGTGAAGATAGCATGTCATAAGAATTAATTGTAGAACCATAAATAAAACACACTTTAATAAAATGTTGAATCTCCACCCATAAACCAAGGTGGAGAATATAAACGAGGTTCACAAATTAATTTGAAAAACATCACTAAACATTCTTCCAAAAATATTGTCATAAAAACGATAAAGTAAATGATTTCCTTGTCCTTCAACCTTGGCTGCGACAGACGCTTCCTTGGCATCTTCAAGATTACGAACTCATTTCTTTATTCCTTGTTTCTTCCCACCATTTGCAATCCATTTCATAAGTGAGTACCTTAACAGTGTCATGACACTTAAGAAGCACAGTTAACTAACAAGTTAACTTTACAACAAATGTATCTTTAGTGCGCTCATGAGGAGTGACACGCTAAAAGCTAACGTGCTATAATAGCAAGTGCACTAGTCGTGTGTAGTAATAAAAGTGGACGAGAAGTCCGGATTGTCGAACCACAAGGACTTGAATTCTAGTTTAAGGTTTTATAACAACAAAGATCAATACAATAAAGGTAAAATGAGTGTGAAACGCGTAAGATAAGAACAAGGTTGCACAAGTGATTTAAAACAAAATATAAAGGGAGACTAAGGCACATGCTAGGTTCAAATTGATCAATTATACTTATAAAGATTCTCGTTGAAGTATTACGCTTATATTGTTATGGTGAGAGCTCCGAGGGTAGAGAATAACCGATGTCTCGCGTATAAACTCCTATGCTTAGATCGTGATTTCCCAAATATTCCTATCCGGAAATCTAACCACTAAACATGCATTAACGTACTAGAGTTCACTCGATTTGAATCGAACAACTTCACCTGGGAATCTTTACCTATGTCTAGGGCAATTCCTCATTAGTTGCGGGTCATGATGTGAATTTCTTGCACCCTAAGTCAATTTTCTCCCAAAATATTCACCTAGGCATAAGATTCTAACATATAGTGATCAAGTATATGCAAGATAAGTAAAAACACAAATTCACATCACATAACAATATAAGAATAACCTCAACAATCATCTATTATAAGTATATATCACAATTTGCCCTTACATGGCCTTAGTCTTATGAAATTAGTTCATAATAGATAGTATGAAAAACAATAATGAGTAAATACACATATTCATAGACATGAATGAAAATGAAAAGGCTATAAAAACTCCCTCTAATTGAATGATGATGGATCTTGAAGTTGAGCCTTCAATCCCCAAGCTCTTTTCCTTCTTCTAGTTTTTCCCTCCAAGAGTGATGAAGAATGGTGATGAATGGTGGAGAAATCAGATTAGGGGCTGCCCCCCCTCCTCTCCTCCATGAATCTGAAATTGATAGTGAATCATGAAGAGTATGGGTTCCCCCTCCTTTTATAGCCAAAATTCCACTAAAGTATGCATTAAGAATTCCCATTAAAGTTCCCCAATGAGAATTCCACCTAAGGTGATGCTTAAAGTTTGGCTTTTAAGATTCCAACCAGCTAAAAAATGCTAAACTTTTGGCCCTTAAGAATTCCACCAAGCATAACCATGTGAAAACTTCAACAAAACACATGCATGCTGCCATTTTCTTGCTTTCCAGCGCAGTCGTAGTATTTTACTCATAAACGTCTCCACAGATCTCCAAATTGGATGATTCAAGTCCCCATGTTCCGATAAAACATAGATCTACAACTTTTCAGAAGGACATTTTGTCCAATTCGGTCTCTAAGTATACCTAAATTACGTTTCAACATGGAGGTTGTTTCTGATTTGGCGCCCATAAAGTAAATCTACCAAGAAACACACTTATGACAACCCCTCAACACATATGCTGAATTATGGACAAAAGTGATTCTTACCCATCATATAATGCTGGAATTTAGGCTGAATAGGAGTAACATTCGGACTATCCATGCCTAGGCATGACTAGGAGGGCGTTGGGCCGTATCTTCGCACATGTACTTTTCTGTTCGGCGCAGCAATCGTATTTCCTTCACAATTATCTCTATAGACCTCCGATTTGGATGTTTCAAGTTCCCATTTGAAGCTACGACATACATCTAAAACTTTGTAGAAGGAAACTTTGTCTAAGTCGGTCTCAAAATGTACGGAATTATCGCTCGAATGTGGTAGGAGATGCATAAACCGCCTAGGTGTTGAAAAACATGCTTGAACTTGTTTTGTACATCGTTTTTCTTCCCTTTTCTTCATGTATTCTCATTTATTACCTGTATTCACTTAACACACCTATTAAATGCAAATGTGACATGATTTAAGCAATAAGTAAATCCAAATCATAAGAATTACGGTCTTAAAAACACGTAGAAACACCTCTTATCAACACCCCCAAACTTATCAATTGCTCGACCTCGAGCAATAAGAGCTATAAGGCAAGACCAACATCATTCAATGGGAGAAAACAAAACAACTAACTAACTCACTTTCGTGGAGTAAACGATTGCACTTAGCAGGTGCAACAAGCCTTTAAACCTTTGAGTTACCTCAAAGGACGAGTTATAGTCTCGTGAGGGTTTGCATAAGATATACCCACAAAATCTAGCAAATTTTCAATCCCAACCGAATCAACATATCTCAATATGATCAACAAGAATGAATGGCATAAAATCAACCTTTTAAAGTTCACAAATATATATATACATATCAACTACTTTTGCTCATGTGACACCAATACTTGAAACGACTCCCTAGGGTATAGTGAAAAATAAATCTAGGGTATTATAGTCGAGAGGCATCCTTACCAAATTTTGGACATTAATCCCATATCTATCAACTTTTGATCAAACACAAGGCACAAGGATTATAGAAAATCTCATAGCCATTTAAATTTCATTATCTCAAAAATTCAACATTCAATTCATATGGAATTTCCATTAAACTTCATTAAAGCTAGATCATGTGCAATGTTTTATTCCATTAGGCTTTCTATGACACCCATGTAACAAGTTTTAGACCAATGACTCCCAAACTAGATAGTTTTGGGGCATTAAGTGTAGAGACACTCCTAAGGATTTAATCACTTGAGTATCAAAGGCCACGAAATAAAACTAGATCTTTTAAACAACTCACTTCTTTTGGCTTGAGCATAGCTCAAATTAGCATAATAGTACAGTATATAGGCATGAAACTTTTCACCTCCGGTACTTATTAGCCTGACCACTTTTGGTCATACCAAAATTCAACCTTTTCAATTCATTGTTAGCATATAAAATTACTACTCAACTTATAACCTTATGAGAAATCTAAGTTAATATTTCTGGAAATAATTCCTTAAGTGTCTTAAGATGGTTATCCTCTCAACTCCTCTACCTTCGATTTAAGTGCATTGTGAATCATCTAAAGAATCAATTCTAGTCTAAGGTCTCCACGAGCAATTTCAAAGATATATATATTCCATTAAATTCAGATTATTTCAAGAATTCATGCCATTTTTCCAAGTCAATCAATTTCAATGCATCAATTGGAAGGACTAAAATTTTTTTCATGCTTGATTTTCTCAACAAAGAAGCATATAAACATGATATCAAACAAACTTTCCCCAAATTCAAGTTAAAAATTAGGATTGCATTTTCAATATTCAAAATAGATACTCTTCTACCCCCAAACTTAAATCCAACATTGTCCCCAATGTTGTTACAACATGCATACATAAAGGTAAAAGAACACTTACAACCAAGGATATTGAAGAACATCCTTAAGCTTCCAATGCATCCTTACAAAGATTCTCCTCTTATCGAGTAAAATAAGAATCTCTAAAGGTGGGGTCCAAATGTGCATCATATCTAACACTTCAACTTTTTAAACCATCAAGCATAAGAAAAACATACATGCCAAAAGTGCATGCTTGAACACAATAAAAGAAACAAACTAAACAAAACAAAAACAAAAACAAAAAGAAAAACAAACTTACAAACTTGGGTTGCCTCCCAAGAAGCGCTAGTTTAGAGTCGGTAGCTCGACTTGAGATAAAGAATCGCTAAAGATCCTGGAGGGGAATGGTCACTTTATCCCTCGACCCGTCAATCCCAATGTAATGTTTTAACCTTTGGGCGTTTGTCATGAAGGTTCGTCCATTATCCGTTATAAGTTCAATGGCACCAGAAGCATACACACGAGATACAACAAATGGTCCCGACCATTTTGACTTGAGCTTCCCGGGAAAAAGTCGAAGGCGAGAATTGTATAGTAAAACCTTGTCTCCTTCATGAAATTCTCGGGGAATAATACGCTTATCATGCCATGTTTTCGTTCGCTCCTTGTAAAACTTGGCGTTCTCATACGCTTGATGGCGCCATTCCTCAAGTTCGTGTAATTGGAGTAATCGCTTGGTACCTACGAGTTGAGAATCAAAATTTAGAAATTTAATAGCCCAAAAAGCGCGATGTTCGAGCTCAACCGGTAAGTGACATGCTTTTCCAAAGACAAGGCGATATGGGGACATGCCAATCAGAGTTTTAAACGCGGTTCTATATTCCCACAAGGCGTCATCTAGTTTAAGGGACCAATCTTTTCTAGATGCGTTAACCGTTTTTTCAAGAATGCGTTTAATCTCCCGATTCGACACCTCCACTTGACCACTCGTTTGAGGATGATATGGGGTTGAGATTTTATGCCGTACCCCGTACTTGTTCAGTAAGTGCTCGAATTGTTTGTTACAAAAATGGGTGCCCCCGTCACTAACGATTGCTCTAGGAGTTCCAAAACGAGTGAAAATCCTTTTTTTAAAAAATTGAGTAACCACCCGAGCATCATTAGTTGGTAAAGCCTCAGCTTCGACCCATTTAGAGACATAGTCGACCGCAACAAGAATATACTTATTGGAACAAGAACTAGGGAAGGGTCCCATAAAATCAATACCCCATACATCAAATAGTTCACATTCAAGCATGTTATTCAATGGCATTTCGTGTCTTTTAGAGATGTTACCTGTTCGTTGACACCTATCACAAGATTGAACATACAAGAATGCATCTTTAGAAAGAGTAGGCCAAAAGAAACCTGATTGAAGCACTTTAGCCACTGTTTTAGAGGGTCCAAAGTGACCACCTACCAACATATCATGACAATGGGCGAGAATTGATGCTATTTCCTCCTCGGGGATACATCGTCGAATGAGGCCATCTGCACAAATCTTAAATAGATATGGTTCGTCCCACAAATATCACTTCACATCAAATAAGAATTTCTTCTTTTGATGATAAGTGATATCCAGAGGAAGAACTCCCGTGACAAGATAATTTGCATAATTGGCATACCAAGGAGCATCATTATGAAGTATAGCATACAATTGCTCATCGGGAAACTCCTCACAAATAGGTTTATCAAACACGCACTCAGGCTTAGGAATCTCTATCCTAGACAAGTGGTCGGCAACAACATTTTCTACTCCTTTCTTATCCTTAATTTCTATGTCAAATTCTTGAAGAAGTAAAATCCACCTAATGAGTCTAGGTTTGGCATCCTTTTTGGCAAGCAAGTATTTTAATGCGGAGTGATCAGTGTACACAATTACTTTATTCAAAATGAGATAAGCATGGAACTTGTCAAATGCAAATACTATGGCTAGTAATTCTTTTTCCGTGGTTGCATAATTCATTTGTGCATCATTTAAAGTCTTACTAGCATAGTAGATGGTTTGAAATACCTTATCCTTCCTTTGGCCAAGGACCGCACCCACCGCGGTGTCACTAGCATCACACATCAATTCGAAAGGCAAACTCCAATCGGGAGGTGCCATGATGGGAGCGGATATCAATAGCTCCTTAAGAGTCATGAAGGCCTGTAAACAAAGGGAATCAAAATTGAATGGTGCATCTTTGACAAGCAAGTTAGATAACGGCTTTGCAATTTTGGAAAATTTTTTGATAAATCGCCTATAGAAGCCGGCATGACCAAGAAAGCTCCTCACGGCTTTCACCGATGTAGGTGGAGGAAGCTTTTCTATTACCTCAATCTTGGCTTGGTCCACTTCAATCCCTTTTTGGGATATTTTGTGACCTAGCACAATCCCTTCCCGGACCATAAAATGACATTTTTCCCAATTCAAAACAAGATTTGTTTCCTCACAGCGTTTTAGAACACGGTCCAAATGATCAAGACATGTGTTAAATGAGGTTCCAAAAACAGAAAAATCATCCATAAAAATCTCAAGGAATTCTTCAACCATGTCATGAAAGATCGCCATCATACATCGTTGAAATGTGGCCGGGGCATTGCATAATCCAAACGGCATCCGCCTATAAGCAAACGTGCCATAGGGACAAGTGAAAGTTGTTTTCTCTTGGTCCTCGGGGGCTATGGCAATTTGGTTATAGCCGGAATACCCATCTAGAAAACAATAAAAATCATGTCCGGCTAACCTTTCAAGCATTTGGTCAATGAATGGGAGGGGGAAATGGTCCTTACGAGTGGCATCATTTAACTTGCGATAATCTATACACACACGCCACCCGGTAAGCATTCGAGTAGGGATTAATTCATTGTTCGCATTTTCTATCACAGTTATTCCGCCCTTCTTGGGTACTACTTGAGTCGGGCTTACCCATGCACTATCAGAGATAGGATAGATTATACCTGCATCGAGTAGTTTTATAACCTCTTTCTTTACCACCTCTTGTATTTGTGGATTTGACCGTCTTTGTGGTTGGCGTGTAGGTTTTGCGGACTCCTCCATGAGTATTTTGTGCATGCACACCCCTGGACTTATGCCTTTTATATCCGCAATTTTCCACCCGAAGGCCTTTTTGTTGGCCTTCAATACTCTCATGAGTCGCTCCTCCTGTTCTCCTGTTAAAGAAGATGAGACAATTAAAGGTAGAGTCTCATTATCATTCAAAAATACATATTTCAAATGTAATGGTAATGGTTTAAGCTCAAGGATAGGGGCCTCTTCGATAGAAGGGCGAGGAGGAGCCAAGAGTGATCTTTCTAATTTTTTAGCTCCAATGACGTGGTAAAGAGGTGGCTTCTCTACGCTAAACATGGTTTCCAATTGTTCTTCAGTCGCTGAATCGACATCCATAGATTTGGAAAGACATGTCTCCAATGGGTCGTCTACCATTTGTGCCTGAAAAGTCTCATCAATCAACATATCAAATACATCGATGCGTAAACATGAGTCAGGATCACATGGGTGTTTAAGCACTTTAAAAACATCAAAGATGACCTTTTCATCTCCCACATTTAAGGTTAGCTTACCATTGGCAATATCGATTACCGCCTTACCAGTGGCTAGGAATGGTCTTCCTAGGATCAGGGGTACCTCAACATCTTCCTCCATATCAAGAACCACAAAGTCAACCGGGAAGTAGAATTTGTCGACTTGAACGATTACATCTTCGATTATTCCCCGTGGTCTCTTGATTGATCTATCGGCAAGTTGGAGGCTCATTGAAGTCGGCTTTGGGTTACCAAGGCCCAACTTTTTTAAAAGAGAGTACGGGAGGAGGTTGATGCTAGCTCCCGAGTCGCACAAAACTTTTTCGAAGGATAATGGCCCAATCGTGCAAGGAATAGTAAGACTCCCAGGGTCTTCAAGTTTCATTGGTAATTTATTAAGCAATACGGCGGAGCATTCCTCGGTTAGGCACACCGTTTCGTTTTCCTCCCACTTTTGTTTGTTGGATAAAATATCCTTGAAACATTTCACGTAATTTGGCATTTGTAAAATTGTGTCTATAAAAGGAATATTAATTCTAACCTCACGAAGAATTGCTAAGATTCGAAGGAAACTTGGATCCATCTCCTTTTTTTTCATTCTATGTGCATTAGGAAATGGCAGACGGACCTCGATGGGAGGATGCGTTGGAGTTGAAGAGCCCGCTGTGGAGGGTTCAGGAGGTGGCGCCTGGGCGCGACAATCGGCGCCAGGGCGCTAGGTCTTGGGCGCCTGAGCGTGATCATCGGGACGCTCGGGCGCACAATTGCGAAGAATTCGTTCACTGTGGGTTGATTCCGACACCTGGGCGTTCTCATCGGGGTGCTCGGGCGCGAAAATGCGAATAGCATCATTGACTACCTGTTTGCCACTTCTTAAGGTGATGGCGTGGCATTGCTCCTTCGGGTTTTTTTCTGTGTCACTTGGTAAAGTTCCCAGGGCTCTCTCGCTGATCGCCTTTGCCATTTGACCCATTTGTGTCTTTAAATCCTTCATGTCCATCATTATATCCTTCATCATAGTACGGAGTTCGTTGATTGCTGAATCCGATTTCTTTATTTGTTCATCGAGACGCTCTTCGGTTGTAAGAGGTCTTATTTGCCTTTGTATATGAGAATTACCTTGCCTTTGAGCTTGGTTATTGTTGAATGGGGGCCTTGGTGCTTGATAGATGCCGGGATGGGCATTTTGTGCCGGATTGGGCCTCCTTGGAAAATTTTCGGGCACATGGAAGTTCAATTGAGGTCGATTGGCATTTCCAACATAGTTTACATTGCCAACCATTGTTTCCAAAGCAACTTCTTCGCCCAACTCTTGAACACAAGCAATCTTTTTAGTGGGTGTGATTTTTTCATCATCGGGATAGAGTTCATCTTCCCGGGCTAATTGCTCAATCTTGTCCCACACACTTTGGCAATCGAGCCCAAGGAGATCACCACCGGCGCCGGCATTGAGCCTATTTCGGATGCGCGAACGGACTCCATCATGGAATCGTAATACTTGCTCGCTCAATCTTAAGTTGTGATCCGGACATTTTCGGAGCATGTTTTTATATCTAGCCCATGCCTCGGCTAAGGACTCATGATTCCCTTGCTTAAACTCTTTAATATTGCTCCTTAGCTCGTTGATTTTGGAGGGTGCAAAGAATTTGCTCAAAAAGGCATCAACCAATTGTCCCCATGTTGTGATGGATTGGGGTGGTAGAGACTTGTACCACATGGTCGCCCTTTCCTTTAATGAGAAGTGGAAGACTCTTAGACGAATTGCATCAAGATCCCGTGGATGAAATTGGGTAGTCATGAGAGTGTCGTCTAAAGTCTCCGAATGCTCATGAGGTGATTCATGGGGCTCTCCATAGAAGGGTTCGCTTTGCACCATGCTAAAGATGTGTGACGGAATGTGATAATTTGGTGCATAGAAATTTGGAAAGATCACGGGTCCCGGTATGGTGTGGACCCTTGGAGGTAGACTTTCCCGGACCGATGGAAGTCTTTGAGGAAGTGCCGGTTGCATAGCTTGGAAAAGATTTTGCAGCCATTACCTATTTTCCGGAAGATTTATGTCGGGAAAATTCCCATTTGGATTTAGATTGTCGGCCATTTCTCGAGCTAGTCTACTAGATCGAAGAACACGCTCTATCTCCGGCTCAAAATTGTATAGGGGCTCGTTAGAAGAGCGGGTCATGCACCACAAATTACACCTAACAAATAACCACAAGAAAAAAAAATTAGAATAATAAAATAAAAGAAAGGTTAGAAATATACGAAAAACTAAGAATTATGAAAATTTAAACAAAAAAAAAATCAAAAACTAAAATGAAAAAGTCCCCGGCAACGGCGCCAAAAACTTGACACGCTAAAAGCTAACGTGCTATAATAGCAAGTGCACTAGTCGTGTGTAGTAATAAAAGTGGACGAGAAGTCCGGATTGTCGAACCACAAGGACTTGAATTCTAGTTTAAGGTTTTATAACAACAAAGATCAATACAATAAAGGTAAAATGAGTGTGAAACGCGTAAGATAAGAACAAGGTTGCACAAGTGATTTAAAACAAAATATAAAGGGAGACTAAGGCACATGCTAGGTTCAAATTGATCAATTATACTTATAAAGATTCTCGTTGAAGTATTACGCTTATATTGTTATGGTGAGAGCTCCGAGGGTAGAGAATAACCGATGTCTCGCGTATAAACTCCTATGCTTAGATCGTGATTTCCCAAATATTCCTATCCGGAAATCTAACCACTAAACATGCATTAACGTACTAGAGTTCACTCGATTTGAATCGAACAACTTCACCTGGGAATCTTTACCTATGTCTAGGGCAATTCCTCATTAGTTGCGGGTCATGATGTGAATTTCTTGCACCCTAAGTCAATTTTCTCCCAAAATATTCACCTAGGCATAAGATTCTAACATATAGTGATCAAGTATATGCAAGATAAGTAAAAACACAAATTCACATCACATAACAATATAAGAATAACCTCAACAATCATCTATTATAAGTATATATCACAATTTGACCTTACATAGCCTTAGTCTTATGAAATTAGTTCATAATAGATAGTATGAAAAACAATAATGAGTAAATACACATATTCATAGACATGAATGAAAATGAAAAGACTATAAAAACTCCCTCTAATTGAATGATGATGGATCTTGAAGTTGAGCCTTCAATCCCCAAGCTCTTTTCCTTCCTCTAGTTTTTCCCTCCAAGAGTGATGAAGAATGGTGATGAATGGTGGAGAAATCAGATTAGGGGCTGCCCCCCCCCCTCCATGAATCTGAAATTGATAGTGAATCATGAAGAGTATGGGTTCCCCCTCCTTTTATAGCCAAAATTCCACTAAAGTATGCATTAAGAATTCCCATTAAAGTTCCCCAATGAGAATTCCACCTAAGGTGATGCTTAAAATTTGGCTTTTAAGATTCCAACCAGCTAAAAAATGCTAAACTTTCGGCCCTTAAGAATTCCACCAAGCATAACCATGTGAAAACTTCAACAAAACACATGCATGCTGCCATTTTCTTGCTTTCCAGCGCAGTCTTAGTAGTTTACTCATAAACGTCTCCACAGATCTCCAAATTGGATGATTCAAGTCCCCATGTTCCGATAAAACATAGATCTACAACTTTCCAGAAGGACATTTTGTCCAATTCGGTCTGTAAGTATACCTAAATTACGTTTCAACATGGAGGTTATTTCTGATTTGGCGCCCATAAAGTAAATCTACCAAGAAACACACTTATGACAACCCCTCAACACATGTGCTGAATTATGGACAAAAGTGATTCTTACCCATCATATAATGCTGGAATTTAGGTTGAATAGGGGTAACATTCGGACTATCCATGCCTAGGCATGACTAGGAGGGCGTTGGGCCGTATCTTCGCACATGTACTTTTTTGTTCGGCGCAGCAATCGTATTTCCTTCACAATTATCTCTATAGACCTCCGATTTGGATGTTTCAAGTTCCCATTTGAATCTAAGACATACATCTAAAACTTTGTAGAAGGAAACTTTGTCTAAGTCGGTCTCAAAATGTACGGAATTATCGCTCGAATGTGGTAGGAGATGCATAAACCGCCTAGGTGTTGAAAAACATGCTTGAACTTGTTTTGTACATCATTTTTCTTCCCTTTTCTTCATGTATTCTCATTTATTACCTGTATTCACTTAACACACCTATTAAATGCAAATGTGACATGATTTAAGCAATAAGTGAATCCAAATCATAAGAATTACGGTCTTAAAAACACGTAAAAACACCTCTTATCAAGGAGGCTCATACATTGATCTTTATAGTGTCCCTTCGTCTTGCAGTTAAAACATTTCCCACTTTTCCTTTTGACTTTCTTGATACCGTCCTTTGCTTGCAGTTTGTTGCCCTTCTTCTTCTTCTTTCTCCCTTTACTTTTCTTGTTAACAAAAGCGGGGACGAAGAAGTGTCAACAAGCAGCACAGACTTAGTCTTCTTGACCGTTGCCTCAGCAGTGCGCAACATGTCCAATAACTCAGGAAGAGTGACAACTAATTGGTTCATGTGGAAACTCACTACGAACTGATCGTAGGCAGGAGAGAGGGAATGAAGGACTAAATCAATAGCTAAGTCAGGATTTATCGGCACCTCCATGTCATTGAGTTTGTTCACCAAGGAAATCATTCTCATGACATGGTCGGTGACCGATGTTCCTTCAATCATGCGAGCTCTAAACAACTCACGAGAGATAGCAAACCTCTCACGGAGCATCTTAATGTCGTACAACTCTTCTAGTGCAAAAATAATTTTCGATACATGATCCACAGTCTCAGACTGCCTCTGCAACTCATTAGTTATGGAGGCTAGAATGAGACAATGCACATAGATATCGTCTTTATGCCATTTCTCATGCGCATCTCGAGCAGCCCTTGGAGCACTGGCCTCAGGTACAGGTTCAATAGGTTGGTCTTGACTTTCAGATTGTAAAACAATCTTAAGGTTGCGATACCAGTCAAGGAAGTTCGGGCTATTTAGCTTATTAGTTTCAAGGATTACCGAGAGTGAGGTTTTAGTCATTTAACTGTTATTTTACGAAAATGTAAAAAGCATTAGCATTTAATCATAGATTATATCCACAATAAATTCGGGAAATTTTAACTTCAATTGTGCTCCGACTGACGGAAGACGGGGAATGTAACAATTTCCAGCAGGCTCAGGCGTCAAATGTCCCTACTGCATTCCACGACTCGTAAGACAATGGGTGGTAACATCTAATCAGGCACGACAGCCCCATCCACATCCAGGTGGTTTTCGAGATGTTTACCTTACATTTCATGTATGTCCCGAGAACACGATGCAACTGTACACTAGTTTGCGTTTAAGTCCGACCCATCAAATTCTCACAGCATAATAGTAGCCGAGTGGTCCCACAACTCATGGACAACTCCTTAGCGAAATTGAAACCCGTGTGCACTTTTAGTATGACCGCCTGTCATATAGAAAGCTTAGTTGTGAGATTAGTACACTTAACTTGCCACCATTCCACGACCGTGAGACAATGATAACAAGCCGCGCTATTTCCTCTCACATCTAATGATTGAAGGCACTAGACCTCTAATCAAGGGGCTTCCGGGCCCCCGATTTATCCATTTAGGGACTTAATGTGGATATGGGGTTTTCATATACAAGGTCTCACCATTTTCATTTATTTATCTTTCTTACGTGATCATGCAACACAGCATATCATATATAAGATACTAACGATAACTAACAAGCATGCTATACACAAAGCAGTAAATGTGATTCTAGTCAAGCCAATCCTAAAAACACCCCGAGCCATCAAGGTGTCGACCAATCTAATCTACGAACCCGGACCCTACACTAAGGTCTTCACAGCTCCTCGAGCTTGAACGTCTCCATCATTGTCTTCAAGATGTCTTCATCTTCGTCTTTAAATTACAACAATATAATAGAAAAAGAGACCTCACCCTCTCATGTACATAAAATGAAAACATGGCACGCAGGCCACAAATTAAAACGACTAGTCTATGGTTCGACCCGGATAACCACATAATCACATAATACATGCTCGCATCATGCTTTCATAAATATAAATTTACAGGCTTAAATAAAGATAATCTAATTCAATTAGTGGACCAATTAATTATTTTCAAAAAATAAATTTCAGAAAATCCCATGGAAAATCATAATTCTCCATTTATCCGAAAATTAATTCAATTTCAAAAACTTTAATATTATTCTATTCTAGGAATCAATTAATATCATATTAATTTTTCAAGAACTAAATAATAAATACATATTTTGAAAAATTAATGAAAAAGACCACATTTTCCATTTAATCCAAAAAAGCCCAATTTCAAAAATAATATTTAATTTAATTTCCAAAGTCCATAAAATACCAATTTTTTCTCATACTTGGAATTTAAATAAAACTTATATTCTTTGAAAGTCCATAATGAAGTCCACTTCTTCATTTAATCATAAAAGCCCCAAATTTTTAAAAACACAATTTCATTTTAATATTGAAAGTCAATAAAATACCAATTTTATTGCGTCCTTTCAAAATTTAAATGAAAATCCATATTTTGGAAAAACATGAAAAAATCCATTTCTTCAAAGAGAGGCCAACTTAAAAATTCAATTTTATTCTAATTTCGAAAGTCAATAAAATACTAATTTTATTTCTTCCTTTCAAATTTTAAATAAAAAAACCACGTTTTCGAAAATCCATGAAGAAACCCATTTTCAAAAAACTCAATTTTATTTTAATCTTGAAAGTTAATAAAATATCAATTTTATTTTGTCCTTTCAAAATATAAATAAAAGCCCATGTCTTTTGAAAAGTCCAATTTTAGGCCCAAGCCCAAAATTATAAAATTACAAAATAGCCCCATAGGGGTCAATTGCACCGTCGTGACGGGCAAGCGGCGGTGCAACAGCGGGGATCGCTGTTTGCGCCTCCACGCACACAGCTGCCTTGCTGTCCACGCGTGGAGTTGCAACAGCGACTCACTGTCCATTTCTGCGATAAGGCGTCGTGTGCCACCTATCACTTACGGCGACGACAGCAGGTGTACCCGCGATGGTGCGTGAGCACAATCGCGAGATCAAGCCCATTTTCTGTCGCCTTTTCATGCATAGTGGTACACGAATCCTATGTGCAATTTCATGATACAAAAAGGCAACAATCCAAGTTTCGTCAAAACCCAATTCCTAGATTTTGAAAATTCCATTTTTCAGATCCAAATCAATTTTCAGATTTAAACGATTTTAATTGGTCCGAAAATAAAATCAGAAAATCCAATCCATTTTACATACGATAAAACAAACTTTAAAGCACATAAACATAAACGCATACAAAGAATCCAAGTCTTGTCAAAACCTCAGCTTTGATACCACTGTTGGAATCTCGGTACAAACCCCCGGCGACAACATCGCAACGAAAGGTATAAAAAAAAAATTTTTTAAAAAAAGCAGCATCCACAAAAGTAGGGCTAGGAAGACATGGTGCCATCGGATTCAAAAACTATCCTAAAGGAAGTTTTCTCGTGTTTACCCCTTGATGACCATAAAGAAGCAATGTCTTTTAAGCAACTCCCTGCTACCTCTCCGGATGGATTTGCCCTAGCGCCCCAAGTGTTGCGGCTCTAAGTTTATCCACATCTTACCTCGTACCCTCGATTATCTCCACTAGTGCTAGCAAGGAGAATATCGAATTTTGGCTTATGAGTAATGGATAGGAATATATTTTGGTGTTCTTCGTACTCCACACATGAGTTGAAGAAATAGATGTGAAAGAGATAGAGGAGAAAAGATGGGGATAATTGTTCCACAATCAAAATTATGTAGAATGAATAAAAATCAACTTGTAAATAAAATATCAATACATGTATATATATATAGGGTGAGAGTCCAAAAATATGGAAACTCACATACACACACACAAACATATACACGCCTAAATAGGCGTGTGTGTGTGTGCGTGTGTATATATATATATTTTATTCTAAGTTTCCTTCCATCTTATTTTTCTTCTTTAGTTAATTAGATCCACTAATTAACAAACAAGATCTTTCCATATATTTGAGATCCTTCCCAAATATACAAGATCTATCCAAATAAGATCTTTCCATATAATTAGGCCACTAACTAGTTAATTAGTTCTTACCATATCTACAATATCTATCCTGCTATATTTGTAAAATCTTTCCATATCAATTAGTTACCTAATTAATAGATTCTACCAAATATATTATAAGATATTTATTAAATATACATATACACATACATAGACTTGGTGAATAGGATAAAATCCTCCACCAAAGTCGTACACATACATGCCTAGCGTGCATTTTATATATATATATATATATATATATATATATTTATTTATTTATTTTCTGTTTCACAGATTAATTAATTAGACCACCATATAATTAACTAGTTTTTTCCAATTTAATACTCCAATATTAAATAATAATACTTTTATTAATTAAGACCACTTAATTAATATATTCCTTTTTCCCGATTAATTAATCTCTTCATTAATTCTTAAAGAATTAACTAGCCAATAGGTACTACACTAAGTATTGTGTGTGACCCCTTAGGCTCATTAACAAGCTAGCAATAAGTCCTTCCATAGGCTAGTTTAATTATTCATAATAATTAACTAGACCTTGGATTAATTTCACCAATTAACCTAAAGCACCTATCGGTCGTGGTTCGATGTCTAACAACATCGCCACGACTTCCTAGATGTTAACGATGAAAATACAAACCTATCCAGATTTCGATCTTTGTGTGAGTCGAATCCCTCCATCTTTTTCCAGTCTAAGACCTAGGACTTGGTGACGGTCGAAACCTTAATAGCCTCAAAAACTATGATTATGTTGGTTCCACCAATGATCCAGTCTTCTAAGTAGGGATCACCAATCCCTCTTATAAGACAAAGCTCTAGCCAGAGACTTTTCGATCATTCAGCATAGGAAATACTGGGTCCTCGTGACCTTGGATGAATCCCTTCCGACTGTCACTTGTTTCGCAATACTACCAGACTATACCCAACATACATGTCGTATGACTCTCCTAGAGTGCACGTGCATATCAAAGCATAGTGGATAGTACCCTTTCCAATGACATCTCAAGTCTAAGGATTATCTCACACTACAAATCCGAAGGACTCCAAGTTCGATAGCACCAACGAGGAATCCTTGTGGATCCGTTCAATTCCATAATCAAAGTATGAATCTTCATATATGTATTATCATACAAGTCATTGACAATGGAACACGTTGACTTCTTGGGAGAGTTATATGCATGAAAAAGTCTTGGCGAGGCCAATGATATCCCACATCTCACAGCCTCTATGACTTGGAACATATTTTAGGATTACGGTCTTTATTCCATAGGTATCCCGACTGCTCCCCTAACCATATGTAATCCATGGAATCTTTATATATACTTACAAAAGTAGTCGACAATAAAGAAGCATTCCATAATAAGCTTAATATAATCTAAATGATAAGACTGTCATAATGTTAATGTTCAAGCCAATAGATGGCTCGCTGGGCACATAACACTTTCAACAACCTGGCCACCATTCTACACTCTATACACAGTAGCCTCAAAAAGAGAAAATAAACCCCTTCCCCTCTCTGATTAGCCGTCCACTAAAAGAAGAGAATGTGGAAGAGTTTTTTTCGGTGTTTTTCCAGCGCGGGGACTTAGAGGTGATGTGCTTTCATCACTTGGGTCAAGAAATTAAAGAAGGCAAAATAGTGAAGTTGGAGAAAAAAATCAAAGAAGACGAGATTTTCTCCAACTACTTCGCTTCAAGGATAAAGTACTTCTATCCTTCTCTTCATATACACATAATCTCCAGTTGATCACTCGAGAAACTTTGTTTTTAATTTTATTCGCTGCGAAAGTAGCTTCCCAATAGAAGGACGAAAATTAAGAAAGCAAATAGCCTAAAATAATTGTCATTCTCATCATCTATCTATTTTGTTTCTGAGTTCTTCATTTATTATTACTCAAGAATATCAAATTCAAGAAACACACATACACATACTTTGTTATGTATATTACTTTCACCTAGTCTAGATCAACCTCGCTAAAAACTATGAAGAAGTGGGTATTTCGAGGTATAGATTAACCTTAGAAGAGAAACGCTTGAATATCTAAGGTGAATAAAATATGAGAACGGTTGGCAACTTCTTGAAGCTTGAAAATTCCAATAATGTCAAATTTGCTATGCTGTCATCCCCGACTTTATTTTCATCTCACTTTAGCCTTTTCCGGTGATTTTTTGTTAGGAAATTTCATGTTAGATGTTTTGATGATGACAAGATAGGATTTTATGTTAGACCCCAAATATAATGTAAGTTTCTGTTTTAATAGATCTGTGTATAAGCGTTCGAAAGTATGTAACTGTAATTAGACTTGTAATTTTTATCTTTATAGATTTTAGACTAAGTATTAGATACCGAATCACTAATAGAATTCTAGGTGAGTCTATTAGAGATGAAGTTGAAGATCAGAGTCTGAAGTCAAAAGAAGATGAAGATTTGTTCTTAGCGTCTGTCAAATGCTAAAGGACCTTTTCAGGATTTATGGATCAAGCGCTCAAAGCACTCTAGCGATTTGCATCAGATTCACTTGAAATAAATCCTCAAGTCATGAAGGACTTAAATGCAATCATTCAATGGACAATTATTTCAAACGGGAAATAAATTTAAATGCATTAAATGCCTGATAAGTGCATTAAATGTGATAAGCTCTTATGACTTGTGGACAAGCCACCTTTTTTACTAGACTGTCAGAATGTCAGAGTTTATAGCTGCTCCCGTCCAATCGGAACCAGCGAATTTTTAGGAATGTCAGAGAAAAGGTAGAATCACGCTCCACGTGACAGGTACGCTCCTACATGTGTCCAACGGACAGATCCCAAGAATTTCCTATAAATACCTTACCTCTAGCAAACCCTAAAAAAGGTGACACAGAGAGATACATACGTACATGCACAAGAAAACTTTGCTGAAAAGAAAAAGCTTAGAAACTCCATAGCTAAAATCTTTCAAGCTTTTCATTTACATTTTAGACAGTCGCAAATATCTCAAACCTCTTCCAAAGAAGAAACCTAAATTCTTACTCAGATATTCCAAGTTGCTTGATCTTTCCAAAAACAAACAAAACCTGTGTGACAAAACCCTCAACCTTTCATCTGAGTGAGAAAGCCGTTGAAACCCCTTACATGCAGTATTTCTGAGTGGGAGAAGCTTGTAGAAGAAGATCTCCATTGGTGCTGACATCTGTGTGATCAAGGAGCTCGAGATCATTTTCACCTATTTACTATCTTGTAGAAGATTCTGTGTGATTCTTTGATAATCATCTTAGTAATTTCCCTCCAAGTGAAAAAGGAGAAGAAGGACGTAGCTGGGATTACATCATCCAGTGAACCTTATATATCTTGTGTCATTTACTTTTATTATTGTCTTGCTTTATATTATTCTATCTATTCCGAAAAAGACAAGTCAATCTGCTAAGTGACTATTTAACTAAAATGAACGCTAAAGCTTTAAAATCATTTCCGCTGTGCTAACCCTGATTAAGCGATCTAAGCATTACCCCTACTTTGGTAAATTGCTGAAATCACTAAGTCTAAGTTATCTTTACTGAAGCGTCTGACCCAAGCGCTCAGCTTTCTAAGCGTTCTAATTTTTAAAAGTTATACGAAATTTTTTAAGTCGAAAAAGACTTAAGGGTCTATTCAACCCCCCTCCCTTCTAGACCCTTTCGTATGCCACTTGGGACCACCAAGTGGTATCAGAGCGGTTGAAGTAGAAACATAAGTGTTTCCGAGCGTAACTGCTTGTTTAGATCCATTTTTCTAAAACTTAGTCATTTTAAAACTCTCTCTCAAAACATCTCATTATGGCTTTTAACAAAATGCCTAAGTTGGTAGAGTCAAACTATGATTCTTGGAAACTTAGAGCATTCGCGTATTTATGTTCTTGCGATAATGAAAAGTATGATGTAATTTCAGATGGCCCCATTAAGATCATGAAAGTGATAACTCGAGCACCTAGAGCTGATGAAGCCACTCCAGATGGATAGCGAAACCTAAGTTAGAATGGACGCCTGATGATCGGAAAAGAGCAAATCTAGATAATGTTGGACGAAGTGCACTTTACTCAGCGTTAGGAGACAATGATGCATTGTTCAACAAGATCAAGCAATGTAAAACTTCCAAAGAAATATGGGATAAGTTGGCTATAGTGTGTGAAGGTTTAGCACAGATGAAGGAGAATAAGCTCTCCATAGCTATGCAAAGATTTGAACATTTCAAGATGCAGCCCAACGAGACGCTAAAACAATTGGACGCAAGGTTCACTTTGCTCATCACAGAGTTAGCGTCATTAGACAAGGAATTGACCAACAAGGAAATGGTCAATAAGATTTTCAGAAGTCTTCCAAGCAAGTATTTTATTAAGACTGTTGCTATGAGAGAATCACAAACATTGGAGACTCTTACTCCAGAACATGTGTTTTTAGAGTTAAAGGCATTTGAGTTCGAATTGGGTGAAGTCAACGACACATCGACTTCAGCGACTGAATCAGGAGCGTTAATCGCTACTACCAGAAGTAAGGGTAAAGCGGTTAGTGAGGTTAAATCAACGGAATCCAGTGAAGAAAAGGAGATGGCTTTATTGGTCAAGAAATTCAAGAAAGTTCTAAGATATGAAAAGAGAAATCCTATTGGACAAACTTCATTTCAAACTCCTCCCCCTGCTCCAGCGCCTCAATATCAAGCGCCAGTATATTCTACACCTCAACCAGTAGCGCCAGTTCCATATCAAGCGCGAGAGTCTCCTACTCAGAATCTCTCAGCGCCAGTCATTTCCAAGCGATTAACCACTGAACAGAAAATGAAAACTAATTTGTGTTATAAATGCAGGAAACCAGGGCACTACCAGGTAAACTGTCCTTATCCAAATGTGTCTAAGCCCACAAGGCAAGACTATGCGGATAGAAACCAATTCAAGAGCAACCTTCGCCAACAAGGTTTGCTAGCGGAATCTGAACCATTCTCCACACCTGGAGAGGATTTGGAATCATCAGATGAAAGTAGTGATGATGAGCCAACAAGCGACTCAGCGTTGATTTGTCTCATGGCGAGAGATGATGAAGCGTCTGACGACTCGCTACCTGAGGTAACCACTGAATTATCTCATCTCCTTTCGTATGATAAATTACTTGACAAAGTTAATGAATATTATAAAGATTGTCAAGATGCCGCCAAAATATATCAAAATCACTTCGCTATTATTTCATCGCTCACAAGTGATAAAGTAACGCTCAAAGCAGAGTTGCAAGTTCAACAACAATGCATTGAAAAGAACCAATCGCTTGAGATTGAAATTACTCAATTGAAAAGTGATCTTGATGTAATAGTCAAAAGAGAAGCTGATTTGATCCCTAGACTTGCTAAATCAGAGCAGCTCGTCTCATCATTATCAAAAGCTTCAAGAAAGTTGGATAATGTGACTGAAGTAACAAGAATATTTGGTGAAAAGACCGGTTTAGGATGCAATAAATTCGGTAAACAACCAAATAAATCTAATGTTACGGCAAACAACAAAGGAAAGGGTGTTTTCTTTGTTGAGAAAGGTTCACAAAGTTAAATGATGAATGAACCAAGTGACAATGGTACGAGCTCAAATGAGAAAGCCAAAACTGACTCAGGCAAAGGTAAGGCAAATGCAAATGATTCACAAAGAAAGGTTCATCCAAACGCTCAAAAGGCTAAGGATAAACCTAACCACTGTGAATCAAGCACTAAGCGTCCAGCACCAAAAGTATAACCCAAGCTAGCGCCAAGGAAATACCAGCGTCAATATCCAAGACAGTCAAGATCATATTATCGATACTATGATGATTATAATTATGATTACTATTATAATCGAGGATATTATTATACACCCAAAAAAGCACACACAGCACAAGGTGAACAAAAAACACACACAACACAATGTGAAACCCAAGAAGACCAGTATTCCTATAATGAAGACTAGGCAAATATGGGTTCATAAAGTTTTAATTCAAACCAAAGTTACTAACGTTGAGGACCCAAGACAACATGGGTACCTAAGAAGAATTAGAACTGTCCTTTAAATGCAGGTACCTAGAGCCAACACCGATACTTCAGTTTGGTACATTGATAGTGGATCGTCAAGACACATGTCGGGTTCCAAAGATCTTCTAGTCAACTATCGAGCTACCAACGGTCCTCAAATTATATTCGGTGATAACTTCAAAGGTAAAACCAAAGGCATAGGTATCATGCATAGGGGAAACATTATGATCAATGATGTATACTATGTTGAGGGTCTTAAGCATAATTTGTTAAGCATTAGTCAATTTTGTGATAAAGGCTTTGAAGTAAAATTTTCAAGCGACTTCTGCTATGTTAACAACGCTAAGACTAAGTCTACTAAATTAAGAGGAAAAAGAACAAACAATGTTTATTTAGTGGATTGGGGTTCTACAATTGATAACAAACCCACATGCTTTGTTGCTAAAACTCAAAATGAATTGGGTTGGTTATGGCATCGAAAAATGAATCACCTTAACTTTAAGGCAATCTCTCAGTTAATATCGCTAAATCTTGTAGAAGGATTACCTAAGGGTTCCTTTCAAAAGAATCGCTTATGTGATGCATGTCAAATAGGTAAACAAGTTAAATCATCTTTTAAGAAGAAACCTTGCTTATCTACTTCTAGAGTCCTTGAACTATTGCATCTAGATTTGTTTGGTCCTATTCAAATCATGAGTGTTAGTGGTAAAAAGTACTCGCTAGTAATAGTTGATGATTTCTCTCGCTATACATGGGTAGAATTCCTAGCGACCAAAGATGAAACTAGTGTCAAGCTCACATCACTAATTCGTCAATTGCAAACTTATAAAGATTTAAAAGTGACGAGAATTAGAAGCGATAGAGGAACTGAATTTACTAACAATTTGTTGAGAAGTTTTGTATAAATTTTGGAATACTTCATGAGTATTCTGCTCCTAGAACACCTTAACAGAATGGAGTTGCCGAGCGACGGAATAGAACGCTTAATGAAGCTGCTAGGACGATGCTTGCACAGTCTAAGCTGCCTCAAAGGTTTTGGGCCGAAGCTATCAATACCGCTTGCTACACTCAAAACCGGCGTCTGATCAATAAGCAACATGAGAAGACTCTATATGAGTTGTGGAAGGGACGTAAGCCTAACGTTTCATATTTTCATGTATTTGGTTCAAAATGTTTCATTCATAACAATGGATCCCAAAGTCTCTTTCTAGGCTATGCCAAGAACGGAAAGAATTTTCACATCCTAAATAAGATCAAATCGAAGGTTGAAGAGTCCATTCATGTTGTGTTTGATGATGCTAACCAAGAACCGAGTAAGGTTAATCCTGATTATGTAGGAATTGAAGATCTTACCCAACAAGCGTCACAAATCAATCTTGGTGTTGACGAGGATGATGAGATCTTCGTGCCTATTCCTAAAGTTACTCGTGAGGTTACAAATGATGATATTATCAGAATCGCTGATGATCATGAAGAGAATGATCATCAAGAGCAAATTGGAACTTTGAATGATGCAGCGACTGCGCAAGAGACAAATGAGGGTCAAGCGATTGACAACCAAGAGTCTCTCAACCCGTTCCAACCAGACCGTAAATGTCTTAGAGACCATCCACCAGAGTGAGTAATTGGAGATATTGAAGCACCTGTTAGAACTAGGTCCGCTACAATCAATGAGGCCATGTTTGCAAATTTCTTGTCTCAAATGAAACCAAAGAAAGTGGATGAAGCGCTCAGTGATTCAAGTTGGGTAGAAGCAATGCAAGAAGAGCGTAACGAATTTGAGAGAAGCAAAGTTTGGACGCTAGTACCAAGACCAACTCACCAAGGAGTTATTGGAACTAGATGGGTTTTTAGGAACAAGATGGATGAAGATGGCATTGTTATAAGAAACAAAGCCAGATTAGTCGCTCAGGGTTATTGTCAAGAAGAGGGTTTTGATTTTGATGAGACATATGCCCCAGTAGCCCGTCTTGAAGCTATTCGTATGTTCCTAGCGTTTGCCGCATTCAATAAGTTCACAGTATACCAAATGGACGTGAAGAGTGCATTCCTGAATGGTAAAATCCAAGAAGAAGTTTATGTGGGGCAACCACCAGGATTCATCAACAACCATGGCAAGAGTATGGTCTACAAATTGGATAAGGCACTCTATGGCCTTAAACAAGCACCAAGAGCATGGTATGACACTCTCTCTATCATCCTTATAGGTAAAGGCTTTTCAAAAGGCAGCGTTGATACAACGTTATTTAAAATTACCCATAATGAAGTATTCTCTTAGTCCAGATTTATGTTGATGATATTATATTTGGTTCTACCAATAAGCGATTGTGTGAGAAATTTTCGAAAATGATGCAAGAACAATTTGAAATGAGCATGATGGGTGAATTAACTTTCTTCTTACGATTACAAGTTAAACAACTCCCTAATGGCATATTTATAAACCAAGTTAAATATACAAGGGATATGATTAAGAAATTTGGTATGGAAAATGCATCATCTTCAAAAATTCCAATGAGCCAAACGCTTAAGCTAGATAAAGATGGAAGGTGGGAAGAAAATTGATATCACAAACTATAGAGGTATCATTGGATCACTTCTTTATCTTACCGCTAGTAGACCTGATATTATGTTTTCGGTATGCATGTGTGCACGCTTTCAAGCTGGTCCTAGAGAATCACACTTAAATGCTACCAAGAGAATCCTTAATACCTAAAGGCACACAAAATGTGGGCTTATGGTATCCAAGGGACTCTCCTTTTGAACTAATTGGTTATTCAGACGCAGATTTTGCAAGATGCAAAATAGATAGAAAGAGTACTAGTGGTACATGTCAATTTCTAGGTGATAGACTAATTTCGTGGCATAGTAAGAAACAACAATCCATAGCGACTTCTACCGCTGAAGCAGAGTACGTAGCCGCTGGGAGTTGTTGTGCACAAATCCTTTGGATGAGGCAACAACTTAGAGATTATGGAACAATTCTAGGTCCTACCCCAATCCATTGTGACGACCAAAGCGCTTTAGCTATGACCCAAAATCCTGTTCTCCATTCTAGAACTAAACACATTGACATTCGATACCATTTCTTGCGTGACCATGTTCAAAAGAAAGATATCTCCATGCACTTTATTGGAACTGACAAACAATTGGCAGATATCTTCACCAAAGCGCTCAACGAACAACGCTTTCTCACTTTGAGAAGTGAATTGGGTATAATTGATTTAAATGCTTAAATCATAGAGCATCATATTTTGTAGGCATATAATTAGGGGGAATCCACTTTATGATTATGTCTAAATCGTTTTTCAAATTGAAATGAGTTATTAATTTTAAAGGGAACTTTAAAATTATACTTATCTCAATTCATAAGCGACTGCGATCAAAATTGACTTTGACAATTTATGCATTGATCATTAGCGCTTATCTATTATGCATGAAAAATCAATCTCTAATAAATGAAAATGTCTTTTATAAATCCAAGTTGTTGAGTTTATCTTTAACTTTAAGAAATTAAATTTTGCTCTTAAAAAGACTTCAGCATTAAAAAAATTCCCACTTTAACGCTAAGTAATCCTTTCCAGAAACTCATGCATAGTTTTCATCGCTGAAAGTAGCATGTGGATAAGTCCAAAAGATTAGATTTGACAACTGCCCACACGTGCTTATCACATCAAACTGAAGGTTAATGATTCCTATCTAAAAACTAGGTGGTTCAGTAACTGCACCAGTTTGAGTACGTGTCAGTGTACTATCAGGCGCATGTATTTCACGCTGAAAATTTCAAATTTATTCAAACGTTTTTGAAAAAGTAACTGTGGATTTCAAACCATTATATTCCACAGTAGTTACCCATTTTACCGCACTTTTTGACATCCGTCTTTATGAGTAAACGGCTCAGATTTACTTTTCGTTATTTTTAAATTAACTTCTGAACACGTGTCATTTATCTATCAATTGAGGAGTTATTTTTGCCTCCTATTTAAACCCTTCACAACCTTTATAAAACTTTATCACTTTCAAACTCTTCAACTGTAAAAGGTCTCCCTAATTTAGTTAAGAAAAATTGATAATTCCAACTTCTAAATTTTTGAATGAAAAGCTTCTAGAATGAGTTTTTGAGAATGATTTTTTTTATATAAATTTTTTAATACAAAAATTTGTTTTACAGGAATTTTAATAATTTTTCATATACAAAACTACTTCTTTGATCTATATATCATATGTGATAAATATGTAAAACATCACTTATGAAGATTTTAATTAGGAACGGTTGGTTTTTGCCTAATAAATATTTTATTTTATGAAGATATGTCAAAGAGGAGCAATGTGCCAGTTATTTTATACTTGGGAAGTAACATTTTACAAAATGGTGATTCCCTGAGATACGATTGTAACCCAGTCGCGTATATGAGTGTATCTCGTCGAATGGCTTTTACCAGATTGTTGTTTAAAATGTATGAAAAGACTCACATTGATTCCAATGGATTTCTGTTGAAAGTCTCTAGCAAGTATTCCATGAACGACATGTCTCCATAAGGGATATATCCTTATGGACATAGAAAATGATGACAATTTAAGGTTCTTTTTTAATCCTAAAAATGGAATGTGTTGTTTGAAACTTTTTATTGTGGAGTTAGCAATCCACTCCAATATCGCTCTGAAAATGGATACAAGCCATAAATGGGGTACTTATGTATCGATGTTAACGAAAGATAATGTACGGAATTCGCCGATTATCACCCAAAGGTGGATACGTATTGCAATTCATGACTTCAGTAAAGGTCCATCAACACCTGCTCGAGATACTTCTGGGATATGGCAACATGATTTTCACTTTAGCAGCTATAGATAAGTTGTTAGTACTCCCACCTAAGCCATTTGAGGACAATTTTCATGAAAATTGTAGTGACTCGGGATCCATTTGAAACAGCTCCGAGCCGGATGAGATTGACTCTGATGCTAGTGTACCATACGAGGAGGTTGACACAGATACCGTGCATGGGGGTGCTGTAAATTTTGGTAAGGGGAATTCATCCCAACAACAAGCGTCTTTTAGTGCACCAATGCCCTTCACAACAAATAAACTGGACCTCTATCCAACAACACAGTTCTCTCTACAACACATCTTGAGGTATATTGGTGATTCAACGGATATCCCAAGTTTTCGGTTGAAGTTTTATGATTAAAGAAATGGAAAGATTTGTAGGAACATGGTCTTAATTCAAATCCAAGCAACACGTAATTGACACTATGAAAGTGCACTCTTTACGAATCGAGAAACGTGAATATTTCGCAATAAAGAGTACAAAAACTTTGAATGTATACACGTAAATCACATGACATGCCCTAGGTCACATAGAGAGAGAGCGGAAGCGGGAGCATGAGAGTGTCAAAACTTGAAATTACTTGAGAGCGCAAACGCCCTAGAGCCTAAATAAAATTTTAATAATTGTTATAAATTTTTCGACGAAATTGTCTTTGGATATTGTTTTGAAATGATTATCTCATGTTAAAATAATTATTTGTTAACTTGAATTTTGAAAGTAAGATGATGTGATTTTTTTAAGCTTAAAAAATATTAAGTACGATAAAATAAAAAAGATTAAGATTATTAAAATAATTTTAAATGTAGGCCCTAACTCTTGACTTAAAAGGACACTAAAGATTCAAATTCAACTTTACAAATTCTAGTTTTTGCATTTCTTCAAAATATTTATGTATAGTTTCACTTTTTCTTGTTCTAAGGGCAACTCTTTTTACTTATTTCGATTAATGAAAAAAATTTTATTAAATGTATTTGAAATATCAGCTATCACTGAAAAATTGTTGTTCTTTCTTCAAGTGTGGTCCGTAAATTTTAGAACGAGAATTAATAGTTTAAGAGGATAATAGAGCGAAGCTCTCACTATTACCTCGCAAGATCGAGTTCTGGGCACTATTGCGTCAACTTTGTATGGAGGATTGTGTGATTTAGGCTATACCATACAATTCGAAGCTCAGAAAACTATATGATGTTGATGATCACAAAATATGTTGGGCTTCACACGTGGCTCTTGAATGAAGTGTCTATTGTGTTGGGAATCTTCGTAACATGCGCAGCGAAAATTGAAAAACATATCCGGATTCCCAACAGTCAAGAGCAATCTGTGGTACATTGATTTTAAACAAAAATAAGAACATGAATAACGCAATAAATTGCCTACTTCTTGAAGCGTGTTCAACTTGAGATTTCCACCTCCTTTGATTTTTCTGTTCGTCCAACGAGCATAATCTTCTCGTAATCCAAGTAGCGAATATTCCTTGCCTCTAGATCGCCATGCGCGGAGCAGACACCAAAAAATCTCCGTCTCAATCTCCATATCGTGGCTAGGTGTGTGTCTGTGTGTGTGTGTGAGAGAGAGAGAGAGATGAAAAGTGTTTCTCTGTCTTATATTTTTCAATTGGAGGCTAATGAAAAATCATTTGTCTTACACTAGGGCTTGTGTTAGATTAAATAAATCCTTCAATTTAACCTACAAGTCACACGCCCCATATGAGCTTTTGTACTATCAATTGGACTAAGTTGACCCAGTCAGCTTTGTCCTATTAATCTAATCATATAATATTAAATCCAATTAAATATATTGATTAAAGTAATATTTTAATTAATTAATATTCTTTGTTGACCAAATCAACATAATTAATTTAATTATCAATATTTAATCTAATTAAACAATCAATTAAATTAGTTTGTCCAATTAATTTGTCCTTCCAAATGACAAATTACCAAAATGCCCTCCAAATACAAAACGTGATTTTCCCTCTATTTCTATACAGTGTGACTCTCTAGGTTCGTCTCGATTGGTAGTGGCAAAATACCAAAGGATGTGGGTGACACCAAGCCAACACCGTGGACCCACATCGTAGCCCAACCGAGTACGAAATGACTATGTCATTATGAAACTCTAGATTATTAGTACTATATGAGGAGAAGCATTTCACTGACGTATCCGGATCGAATGAGAGTCACGAATATGTTAAGTACACAGGACTCGATGCTATGCTAAGAACACAGTAACATGAGATTACCAAACTACTCTCCGTGTCCAACAAGAGTTAGTTCATTAGCTCTAGTCAGAGACTTTTAATCTCATTTACCTATGATCTCATAGGATACTTCTCGTTTACATTCAAGACAGTGAATTCTCTCTAAGCAATCACTTCACAACTGCTGCTTGTCCATTGGAGCGCACTTCGAGGTCAGCCCCACCAACAGAAGAATTGTGCCTAACTACTCTGATGACAGAATCAATGTCATAAACACACTATGACCGTGACTTCTCACGTCTAAGACTCACACATACTATCATAATCAGTAATCCAATCATTAATAGTTACTGAGTAAAAATTCATGTGATCAAATTAGTACGAGCCGTGTTTGAATACACTAATCCCATTAATATATCTCTGACACACACTCCCACTATCACATAGTGTTCGACTGGTGCTCCTTGTCAGAACACAAATCTTAATGCCCAATTGAGATTCGTTTGTCCCATACCCATGGACTAATTTGTTTATTCAAGATTTATAAATGTCATTAAGAATTACATGAACGAAACATAATTGCCTTTCTATGAGTAAAATGTTTGTACAATATAAATGAATGCCCCCTATTCTAACTCTTCATTGGCATCGAGTGCACAAACCCAACATGTTGATCATCACAACTTGGATAAAAAGCAGATTGTTCGAAAACTTATGAGAATAATTAGGTGGCTGGATGCTCACTTGGAGATAAAAATTGTCCAACAGATGATCAAGGACGAATGAATTTGAATTTTTCTTATGCAAAAACATGGTACAACTACCAATGTGCAGTGGAAAATGTAGGGATAATTAGTTTTTACCCTTCCATGTTAATTCGAAATTGCTAAACACCCCGTCCTGTTAAAATAATAGGCAAAAACACCCCTTTGTATATATAAACCCAGAGCGAAATCCTTTTCTGTTAGAAACTTGATAAAAAAGACTTAAAACATCCCTATACTTTTGCCCTGTTTGTAGGATTAAAATTTACTACAAGACAAATGTATAGAGATGTTTTAAGGGCTACATTTTTATTAAGTTTCTAACAGAAAAGAAATTTTGAGCTGAGTTTACATAAACGGATTTTTGCCTATTATTTTAACAGGAAGGGTGTTTAGCAATTTCGAACTAACACATGGTGGTAAAAAATAATAAACCCGAAAATGTATATTGGACTTGAGAGAGCTTAATTTGACCGGTTCTCAAAATTTTTACTGCAACTTTGATCCACAAGTCATCAAAATTACTTTGGCTTTGCCAATCGTTTTCACTTGTGTAATACCGCACCGCTTGGACTTTCCTTGTTCATACCAAATTACCAATAATACTATCATCAATTTTGTCGCACACGTATGGCTTAATCTCCCTTTAACAAGAAGTCAATAGTAGAGGGAAGTTTTTTATTTTTTATTTTTGACAAGGAATAGTAGAGAGGGAATATATCACTTTCATAAAATTCATAATCCATCAATTTCAGCAATAGTATCACCTTTACTTTTGCTTCTAAAATGATTATTACGGTACATGTTACTTCTCGGTTCCCAACAAAAAGTATAAATTTATGAAATTTTAAATTTAGGTAATATGTACAGAATAAAATATCATGTCGTAGCTTAATGTTTAAGCTATTTTATGTAAGATTATTAGGGGAATATTTTCATTTTTATCCCATAAAATTTCACCTATTTCAGATTTAGTGTATTTGAAATTTTAATTGTACTTTTGATCCCATCAGTTAAAAAATAAATGAAAAAAAGGCAAGTGTCATACACAAAATATTTTTTGTATTTTCTGGGATAACGACAGTGTATGACACTCGTTTTTTTTCCATTTATTTTTTTATAGCTAGGATTTAAAGTGCAACTGAAATGTCATTAAGACTAATTCTGAAATGGATACGTGATCATAAATTTTTTTGCCATTATTAGTATTGAATACGGAATTAAATAATAAAAGTTAATCATAAAAGAGTTTGCTCTTAGCCTTTGCTATTATATCATACATAGCCTTTGCTATTATATCATACATACATATATATATATATAATAAAGTGTATTATAGTATCTAAGGAAACACCACCCACTTAGCCGCCTAGCTTTACTTGGTAATATAATAGTATTTTTACCCAGGGCCTGCTGCTGCAATTCTGACTTCCATTCTCACGAAATATGAAAGTAAATGCGCGATCAAATTGGCCGCCAGCCAGCAACGCACACCCTATAAATAAGACCCCAAACTCGCATATCTATATCCAGCTCATATATATCTCTAGTGTTTTTGCATTCATTTATTACGTACTTCTCTTAATTAATATAGCTCATCCAATATTATATTGATCGTAAAACAACTACACATCATGTTGTCTTCACAGATTGTTATGCATGAACTATTTGACCTTGATATGGCCTTAACGATGCCGGACGAAAATTCAACCACAGAGTTAAATAACCGGCAGCCGGATTCTCAATCGACGACGGCGGCCCAGTGCCTGATCGATGAAATGCCGACGGTGGTTAGAGGCGGCGGTGAGTGTACTGTTTGCATGGAGGGCTTCCGATTAGGCGTGACGGTTAAGCAAGTCCACTGCGGTCATATTTTCCATGCTAATTGCATTTTCCAGTGGCTCTGCCTCCATAACTCTTGCCCGTTGTGCCGCACCAAAGTAGTTTTGTAATTCATTTGATTCTTAATTTCTTTTGAGTGAAATTGTTGAAATCATTTTGTTTTGTAAGCTTCTTTATTTATTTTTACTTCATTACTTGGCAATTTTACCAAGTCAATCAGTTAAAGCAACATTCAAAATTCTTTACCATGTCTGTTTGGAACTTTTGTTTTCACATCACTTTTACAGCAGGTTAGTCAAATCATTTATTTTTTGTTTTCACATCACTTTTACCGTTTTACGGCAGGTCAGTCAAATCATTTATTTTGAAATAATGTTCAGTTTCACATTCAACATGATACGAAGACATATATATATATATATATATATATAAGGTATGGATCAAATACATATTTTGACATTAGGTAAGATCTAAGACTCAATTTTAACCATTTAAACCATTTGATCTCAAGGTCCTTATTTAAAGCCATTATTTCAGTTTTATCTTTAATTTAATGATGATAGGGGCATTTTAGTCAATATGTCCAAACAAACCGATGAAAATATCATGCAGGATCAGTTTATCCCCCTTATTTCGCCCATTAACAGATTTTTTTTCTCCAATTAATTTTTTCTTTCCAATTACAATCAACTCAATTAATCATCACCAATTCAATATACAGAAATCAAATCTCTCTTATTTACATTATTCATCATCAAACTCAATTTATCATCAAGCTCGATTCATCATCATCGTCGTCGTCGTCAATTCATCATCATCATCGTCAAACTCAATCCGAGAGATGCAAGCAGAACGGCGATTTGATATCTACCGCAATACCTTGTGGATTTTCTCAAATTGCTGTGTATTTTCAGCAGAATCATGGCTGAAAGGAAAGAAAAAGAAAAAGAAAGTGGAAAATATGGTAGAAATCTTTGGCCATGTCATATTCATAGTGTTGGTCGACATTATATACATACATACATACAGAATAGAAGAAGACAGGGCGAGAAGAAAAGAAGAAGGGGAAGAAAACATAATAATTAGTGATTTTAAACAATTATACAGTAACTTATAACACATTATACAGTAGCTTATAAACTATTATACGGTATATACAACGGGGATATACAGTGTGTGATTAGTGACATACAATTAGTGATTTCAAACCATTATACTATATCTTATAAGTCGTTATACAGTATATTATAAGACATTATACAATATATTATAACACATCATACAGTGTGTGTTTATATCATACTGTATAATGGGAACCACAAATTCAACCAAAATCAAAAGGCACACAGTACAGGACCCTAATTCAAGCAAAATCAAAAGGCACCAAAATGATATAGGTGAAAACATGGGGAAAAAATTCACTGTGTTGGAATGACACAAAAATTGCACAGTCATAGCGAAACAGCGTGCTGAACAAGACACACTGCTTTATAGTGTGGTCTCGTGATTTTAGCCATCTGAGTTCGTTTAGGGCTTCAAAATTGTGTTTTGTTAGTTTTTAAGGCTTGTAAATAACAAATACATATTATATAAACCATTATACAACATCTTATACAGAGTGGTATTAGTTACAACACAATTAGTGATTTTAAACCATCATATAATAGCTTATAAACCATTATACAATAGTTTGTAAACCATTATACAGTATATTATATTACATTATACAGTTAGTACAATAAGGATATACAGTGAATGTCAACACATTATACTTTTTATGATACATTAACTAATTAAACAGTATACAGAACATTTATTAATTTTATACAGCTGGTTATTCAGTATTATACAGTAAGAAGTCTCATTAATTATTATATGTTATATGTTAACACATACTGTTTGTTACATATTAACATATTGTATATCACATGTATATTTACTGTATAATATTATATAAGTTAATAAACAATCAATGAACATTAGAATTCGAAAAATAAGAATGAATACAATAAAAGAACATTCACGAGATGAATCTTGTGCCCAAGCTACGAAGCTCCTTATTCCACCAAAATATACAGTAAACGGCAAAATAAAACCCTACCAAACTATTTATGCAAATCATCCTAACAAGACCCATACTCTGCATGGAAACTAATAAAAGACAATATTATAAATAAAGAAACAATAATTAATCAATTCCAAACTAATTCTAACCAATCTGCCCCTCCACAGCCCCGTACTTCGTCTTCCTTTTTTCATACACGCGTATGCCACTTGTCCCCACGTCATCAGTCCCGCACGCCATGTCACCTGCCACATTATACAGTGACATGTAAAACATTATACAGAATATTATAACATATTATACAGTATTATATAACTCAATATACAGTGTGTTTAAACATCATACAAATACAATATAATAAACCATTATTATACATTTTCTTATATGCATTATAATATAACAAATTATACAGTTAAACATTCCAAAATAGATAATTATTCCATTGTATAATAGTTCATACAAAAAATACACAGGAAATACAATGATGATATACACTGTGTGATTGTTGACAGAACAATCAATGATTTCAAACAAATATACACTGATATTTAGAACATTATACAGTATATTATAAAGCATTATACAGCATCACAGGTTATATTATACAGTTTGTATTATAAAGCATATAATCCGATTATGATAAACCATTATACAGCACAATAAAAGACATTATACACTATCGTTTAATGCATTATACAGTAAGTACACACACATATAAAATACATGAACACTACCATCACTAATTTAAAAATACACACCATAGGTTACACAAATATGCATGGTAAATCAATAAAAAAACAGTATTCGTCCAAAATTAGTCATATTATTTATACAAGAAATCAACCAAAAACATATTTATTGTCAACAAATTCAACAGAATACGTGAGTTTATACAATATCAGTTCGAAAACTTACTGTAAATCGAATGAAAAGTCGATACCTGTGACTCTTGATGGGTTTTAACAACAAAATACATGAATTTATCCTCTATATGTTCGAAGAACGACTGAAAACGGATTGTTCTGTTGCTCCTTTTTTTCTAATTGGGTGAGATTTTAGGGCTCTTTCGTATGCGAAATCCGAATATGCAGTTAGATTTGGGAAGATATGGCTTTAATACGGATTCAAATCGTGATTTACAGTGAATTTTGCGTGGGTTTGAATATGAGAGATTTTAGGGAGACAGGGAGTTAATTTAGGGAGTTGCTTGCTATATAATGGGATGTATTTTACTATTATACCCCTAAGCCAAATTCAAATGGGTTTCCAGCGTTGTTTCTAGTTTTATTTTGGACTGTTGGATTTAATGGATCCAATGGTGTATATTGGGTCTTATATCTTATCTAAGAGGGGGTATGTATTAGATCTTGACCCTATATATATATATATATATATATATACACATTTAATTGTGTATTGCATCCTGTCTATTAAACAATATATTCAACTTATGATGATGTGACATATGGTCATAAGAGCGAATACTACCAATTAATTGATAAAAGTTATATTGGTATTTAAGTGTTCACAAATGACTTCATTGGTACTCAAATTCTAAATTATAACCCTAATTTAGGCATAATTTAGTCCTAATGTTGAAACCCTCGAGAGCAGTGGCCCTCAGGGGTTTGCTTTGCGCCGAGGGTGAGACCCCCCGGGGGCAGTGGACAGTGGTGACCCCTAGGGGTTTGTCAGGCCCTATCCCTAGCCATTAATGGCCCCAAGGTTTTGCCGACCTCGGAGGAATAGCGATCTCTTAGGATTGCTTGGTGGTGATCCTCGAGTTGATTGATCCATGAGGATTTGTCGGTCACCCGAGATGGGTGGCGGTCCCCAAGCATTTCTGTAGAGTAGGTGGGCTATTTCCGAGGTTTGTAGAGCCCCCAAGGGTGGTGACTTCTGGGTGTGATGGTTTGCTATGGGTTTAATGCCACTCGTTTGGATGCAACACCCGGTCCGGTCCTATGGCTGGTTGGCGGTTTAACCGGCCGGACTAGTCCGGGTATGAAAACATTCCTTGAGACAGCTCAATTTGACCGGTTCTCAAAAATTTTGCTGTATCTTTGGTTTGAGAAATGAGATGCTATCCAAGTGGGTATATGCCCAAGTGAGTTTTAAACCGTTGGATCATACACGATGAGATAGTTATTTCACTTTATAACATCACCATGTGCATATTCAATTATTGACAAATACATTTGGGTATTACCCACTTTGGTAGCATGGAATTTCAACTTTGGTCCGCTGAAGTCAACAAAATTACTTTGGCTTTTCCTATGGTTTCCACTTGTGCAAATGGGTGTAACTTGAGCCGAGCCGGCTCGCAAGCCTGGCGAGCCGGCTCGCAAGCCTGGCGAGCAGGCTCGACTCGAGCTCGAGCTTTTCTCGAGCTCGAGCTCGACTCAGTAATATTTCTAATTAATATATATATATATATATAATAGTTATATATATAATGCACATATGCAGCTGGTATAAGCTGCACACAGCTGTCTACCAGCAGCAATATAAAGAAATTATATATATTATAATATTTATATATTAAAATAATAATATAATTTATTAAAACTAAAATTGAAAAACCACCAAATGAAAACAATTTGAAAGCTTTTCATCTCTCTCACCTCACTCTTCATCTGCTGTGTATGCAAAGCTCAAAGCCTTAAAACATGTCAAATTCGATTGGGCACATCAACACCGCTAAATCGTCCATCGCCGCCGCCGCCGGAAAATCACGCATCTCCATCGCCCAGATCCGTGCTTTCCCCGCAGCCGCTAACAACATGGCCCCAGCCACCGCCGCGCGAAGCCACCACCGCCTCCACAAACTTCTTGCCAGTAAATATTACAGTCCATATCTGAGTTTTATGAAGTAAACAACTCCATGAATAGTTTCATTCATGGAGTTGTTTACCCCATGAACAAGCAGAAAGCTTGCTGCAAAACACAAAAAAAAAAAAAAAAAAAAATTGGAGCCTTCAGGCTCGCGAGCCGAGCTTGCGAACTCGAGCTGACGAGCTTGCGAACTCGAGCTGACGAGCTCGAGTCGAGCTGTTATTTGAGCTAACGAGCTCGAGCTCGAGCTCGAGCTCAAATATCCCAACTCGAGCTCGAGCCTGGAAAAATCGCCAGGCTCGGCTCGAGCTCGGCTCATTTACACCCCTATGTGCAATACCGCACTGCTTGGACTTTCCCTATTCATACCAAATTACCAATAATACCAACATCAATTTTATCGCACACGTATGACATGAACATGATGTGCCTTTAGCGTAGAAGTGAATAGTAAAGGGAATATATCATTTTCATAATTTATCAATTTCAGCAATTGTATCACTTTTACTTTTGTTCTTAGAATTTTTAATTTTGCTTCTAAAATGATATTTACTGTAGTGTTACTTCTCCAGTTCTCCCACAACAGAAAATATAATTCTTGAAATTTAAATTTAGGTAATATGTACAAAATAAAATATCATGTCGTGTTTTAGCTATTCTATTCTATGTAAGATTATTAGTATGAATACAGATGTTAATAATAGAAGTCAATCATAAAATCCATGTTCTTAGCCTTTGTGATTTTATCATATGGGTTTATTGCAAATTACCCCCCCTGTATTAGTTCGAAGTGGCTAAAAAAAATCTTGTGTTAAATCAATATGCAAAAACACCCCTCTGTTAATGTAAACCATGGGAAAACCACTATTTTCGTTAGAAAATTTCCAAACGAAAAAGTGATTTTCGCATGATTTACATTAATAGAGGGGTGTTTTTTGCATATTGATTTAACACAGGGTTTTTTTTAGCAATTTCGAACTAACACAGGGGGTAATTTGCAATAAACCCTTATCATATTGATGTGCACCAAAAATGCCTAGGGGGCACTATGGTAATTAATCCACACCCGGCTCGAGTTGGGCCACCACCCGTGAGTATAAATCCGCAGTTAAGATACTAGCCAAGCCCAAAGGGGCTGACAACCCATTAAGAGTACCTGAGCTAGTTTATTAATCTAAGGGTTATATTATTAAGCCTGATGGGCTACTGATAAAGCTAAACCCACGGCCCATGACCCACTACTAGCTCCCTATAAATACCTTAGAGGAGCTGGGAAAGGCTCATTATCTACTCCCCCAGTAACGATTCACTGGCTATTGAGAGTAAAACCACAAAAGAACTACGAACTGACTTGATCCCACATACATTGACTACGTAGGCAGCTCCACAACCGAGTGCAGTCGATAACTTAACCAACCCCTAACCTAGTTTGTCGTGCGTGAGAGCGGTTCCATTACTCCACGTGGTCAATCACATGACATCCACTGTCTGACGATTTTTACCATCATCAGATTAGTGTCGTCTGTGGGAAAAGCGCTCCAGCCACTGAGTATGCAAACTAGGTCACAAGCTCGTACTGCCGGAGATAGAATGACCAGCCAACACCAGCCGGCTGCTGTCGAGGAACTTCCTAATCCCGTGCTTGAGGATCAGCCCAACCACCCAGTGGGGGAAGAAAATCCCCCCAATGGTCTGCCTGTAATACCAGCGGTGATCCCACCCCCTGTTTCCAAGGTGTTCGAGATCACCCAAGAAGCATTACTTGCTCCAGTAGAAGATGCCTCCATGAGAGCAGCTGTGAGGCCGGTCCAGCAATACGCCCGGGCACATCCTTCACCGGCACCACCTGGTCCAATAGCTAGCAGGGGGCAAGTCCCCCATGCAAGAAGTCGTTCGGAGGCTCCCCAATCTCACGAGCAAGAGTTACATGATCCACCCCCTCCATTTTCTCATAGAGGGCCGGAGCCTCGAGAGAAGAGTCGTCCTCACCGAGGAGCGCCAGGCCAATCCCCCCGCTGAGGTCAAGAGTCTTTGACCCCCGAGGAGGATTGCATCGAGGTGATCCAACTCCCCGGTAAATGGGGCTGCAAGAGAAGAATAAAATAACGTGGTCTCACCCCCCAAGAGGCCGCCAAGAGGTAGAGATAGAAGGCCAACGCCTCCCAGGTCTCCACGCCGAGGTCAAGTCTCATTGACCCCTGAGGAGGCCTTACCAAGGCAGAAAGGCTAGAGAAGGCAGGAACCTCGCCATGATAGAAGTCTAAAGAACTACGGGCGGAATGAGGACATGCAACTGCCTCATGCAACTGGTCGCACTAGCTGTAGCTCCATTGAAGAGAAGTCCCTTCTGCTCAACAATCTTAGCAGAGTCTTTGCCCCCAGGGCTTAAAATTCCCCATCTAAGTGAGTATGAGGGAGATGGAGACCCCCAGGAACATGTTGACAAGTTCAATGCTAAGGCTGATATGTATGACGTCAGTGACGCTGCCTAATGTAAGATTTTTCAAACCACCCTTTCTGGAAGGGCACTTACCTAATTCAACCGACTGCCAGCCGGTACCATCGCTGGCCTTGAGCAGCCGACCAAGCGTTTCCTCAATCACTTCTTCGTGAACAAGAAGTACCCCAAGACATCATATTTCTTATTCACTGCGGTTCAAAAAGATAGTGAATCTTTGAGGGAATACGTACAACATTGGTGTCTGAAGTACCGCACGTCAACCATGTGTTGCTATCAAGAATAATGTAGAGAAACTTATGCAATAGTAGGTTCAAGAAATCTATAACTGGGAAGCCCTCATCAACCATGGAGGAGTTGTTGGCGAGAGCTAAAGAATATACAATAATCGAAGGGACAAATGGTAGAGATGGAGTCAAAGGCAACCCCCCAAAGGCGAACTCAGAGATGGATAATCCCCCAATGAATGGAATAATAAGAGTGATCTTGGGGGGCCCAGCAGGGGGTGACTCCGTGAACTCAAGGAAAGCTTCGCTAAGGGCTGCTACTGGACAACATGCCATCAGCTCCCTGCGGGGAAGGCAAGTGAATCAAGTGGAGCCAAAGACTCAAACCATATAGTTTGGACGACAAGACCTAGAAAACAACATCCCTTTGGTGAATGATGCCTTAGTGATCTCGGCAACCATCCCCAACTTTTGGCTGAAGAAGATTCTGGTCGATAGCAGGAGCTCAGCAGACATCATCCTCTACAGTGCTTTCACCCAACTAGGGGTGGACAACACACAGCTTCAAGTGGTGAACACCCCTTCACTGGATTCACGGGTGAGATACTGGAAGCATTAGGAGAGGTGTCTCTACCCATATCTCTGTGTGCATTTCCAGCCCATTCCATGAAGATGCTGAAGTTCTTGGTGATCAAATCCCCCTCCACCTAAAACATCATTTTGGGGAGCCCGAGCTTAAACTTGCTTCAAGATGTCATACTCACCTTCCATTTGAAGGTAAAATGTTCAACCCCCATAAGAACGGAGGAAGCGGTTGGTGACGTGAAGATAGCAAAAGAGTGTTATGATAACACATTGAGGAAGCCTAAAAGGAAACATGACATGGATCACAACGACAAGGGAGAACAAGTAGTGATAAACTTAATCTCGCTAGAGAAGACTTACTTGTGAGGCAAGATCAACTCAGTCCATACTTGGTCAAAAATCATTTTGGGGAGCCCGAGCTTAAACTTGCTTCAAGATGTCATACTCACCTTCCATTTGAAGGTAAAATGTTCAACCCCCATAAGAACGGAGGAAGCGGTTGGTGACGTGAAGATAGCAAAAGAGTGTTATGATAACACATTGAGGAAGCCTAAAAGGAAACATGACATGGATCACAACGACAAGGGAGAACAAGTAGTGATAAACTTAATCTCGCTAGAGAAGACTTACTTGTGAGGCAAGATCAACTCAGTCCATACTTGGTCAAAATCCCAGCAGTCAGATGTCTATGAAAAAGATACATGCCACGACATGCCACCCCAAGAAAACAACGCCTATTTCAAAGATACGGCAACCACCGCTGACGGACAAGAATCCAAAGTGATGGTCGCATCAGCAGCAGATACCACTGTGGGTACCACTAGTAAGATGATCCCTATGGGAAATATCAGCTAAGCTTGACAAGATGCCAAGTCTTATGGGACCTTATCAGGTAACAAATAACGAAAAGTATCTTTTTCCTACATTACTATTGAACAAGTCAAACGTTGAGTGGGGACGCCCACCAACGCCGACTACCTTTACTTAAGTTATGAGGTGCCTAAGTGCACCTCCCGCACATTTTTATTAAGTGTTGGATGTTTTAAGTTTTTGTCATATGATTTCTAAGTGCCTTCAGGCACATCAACTTTTATGCAGCTAGATATGTTAGTCTTTTTTAAATAACAGGCTTTTCGTGTCATACAAAAGAGTATGACATTAACAATGGGTGATTTAACAACACCCAAAACAAAAGCCTCTCGGAATCACTGCTTCCGACCGAGGCTATTTCAAAATACATTACTTAGTTTATTTTGGCTACTATATGTGTTACCATGATAACTGCTGCTAACACTTGGTGCTATTGACCACTAGCCAAACATATGTTTGAATGCTTATAGCACCCTTACTATGTTAATATGCAAACAAAAGACCTTAAATACTCAAGTGTTTCACCCACATAGTGGGGAAACAAAAATACTAATACGACCCCTGGGAGCTAATCAAGTTTCCACTAGAGGTGTTATAAAAATACTCGCGACCCGCCTAGAGGTCAATATGGGTGGCACCGCAAAAATCCCCCGAGTTGTCAAAGACTCGCATGAGGATAGGCCACCCCATAATCCATCCTGTAACATCGAGAGAGGTCGAGGACCCATGAAAGGTCTCCCCACTCCCATTAAGGTTCTAGAATGAGATTATACAAAAATAAACAAATAAGAGGCGACCAAGCCTCCACTAATAAGTGTCTGTGAGTATAAAAAACCACGCCACTCACTCAGACAAATATAATAAGGCTTCAAACTAGCCCACCTAATGATCCCTCCAGCATTATCGAGAGGGTATAAGGTTTTAAAACCAACCCCCCCTCTAACATGGAATCTAGACCGAGATCGAAACAATATAACGAAGGTGATAACTCACCTCATACAAGTATAGCTAAGGTGAAAACGCACCTCATACAATCTAAGGTGAAAACTCACCTCATACACACAAAGGTGAAAACTCGGCACATATAAATAAGGGCATTAATTCACCTCATACCAGGGTGGCTAGGGCAATATTTCACTTCCTGTGCCAAATAATGAAAATTAGTCGCTATCCAAGCTTCCTAAAATTAAGGCAGAGGTCACCCTAGCAAAAATTTGCGAAGCTAAAAACCTCAGGGCATCAGTCTGCAAAATCACAGGGGTCGGCATTTGACGAACCGAGCCTAGAGCTCTCATCATCAAGGAACCATCCCTAACCCCCTGCTGTCAAAGAAACACCACTTGGTAACTTACTCCTGAATACGATTCACATACTAAAGAGTAGGGGGGACAAGTAGTGGAAAGTAGGCATGGAATAAACAAACAGCTAGCTAGCGAACGACTAGCTATCCAGTAGCAGTAAACGACTAGCTAGTCAACAAATAGCTAGCTAGTAACTAGTTAATATGCAAAGGCTAGCTAGCTAATACGCAAAGGCCATATAATTTTGATATTTCAAGGCCAAGCAATTTTCAGCATTTAAAAGGCGAATTGCTAACAAGTGAATTCAAATACAGCAAAAATGCCCAAGAGGCATCGCTCCCACCATTCATTGAATCCAACCAACGGCGTGTTAAAATGGCTAAGTACCTAAACTAGTGCTCATGAAGCACAAGGTACTATGGCAAAATGAGCAGACATAAGATAGTCTTGCTGGACATAATCAAACGCCACTTACTCAAAAGGCGTAAATAAAGGGTGAGACCAAACTCTAAGTTAGCCCTCCACTAGTGAAAGATAACATCTACCCTGTACAACCCTTACTCCTTAAGGTGTTAACCATGCAAATACACTAAGGAGTGGGGCGCAAGCAACCATATGAGGTGCTAACTCCACCCGCCAAAATTATCCACCCACCAAATCTAATCATGTGGGGTAAGAAAAATGAAACGTGCCATGAGCACAGTAATGCCACCATGGGCATCCATTGGCATCACACGGCGCTAACGAGTAACGCCACTGCTGACACCCCGACAAAGCTCATGAAGCGACGGGGTTAAGAAAACAAAAGACCTACTAAGGGCCAATGAGTAGCTCACAAATGTGCTAAGTCAAAAGCAAGAATGCTGCTGACGTTCGGCTAGCTCATAGCCATACAAGCAAAAAGCGGTCGTAAGATAAAGTACATGGATACGTACATGAGGCCTATAAAAAAGCCATAAGTCTCCCCCGTTGAAGGGAAATAAACCCCCGATCAATGACCATGACGAAGGCGCCTCGCGGTGCTAGCCGCGAGGCACATATGCCTCCCGGTGGCACCATGAGGCACAAATGCCTTGCGGTGACCACCACGAGGTGAGTAGCCGCGAGGCATAAATGCCTTGCGGTGACCACCACGAGGTGAGTAGCCGCGAGGCACAAATGCCTCGCGATGGCACGGTGAGGCAAGAGACCTCGCCAAGAGGCACATGCCTCACGACCGACCGCAAGGCAATCCCTCGAGGGGTTGCCACACGGAGACCTCCCTCTGGTCGTAGGGCCTAATACCTCTCCTATATTCTTTTATCTTAACCCCCACGTAGGGGAATATGAATCTTGCTATAAAATAACCCCTAAGTTGGTGGGTCTAAGGACGCTAGCAAAATGCTAGTGTTTTCAAAACACTGGTGGGTAACTAGCTATAAAAATGAAATCCTACTAAAGATGCGAAGTACCCCACTAGCACTTATGAAGCCCCGAGGTACAAAGCACCCCACTAATGCTTATAAAGCCGAGAGGTACAAAACACCACACTAGTGCTCATAAAGCCATGGGGCATAACAAATCAATTAAGTAATTGATCTAGTGCTCATGAAGCCACGGGGTATATGACGCTAGAAAGAAGTAAAACTTACTTGAGGTTTAAAAAGGCCCAACATATGATCCACGGATAAATAGGCCATATGAGGCTAGACCATGGCGTCAGGTCTCACCCTTCTATACGAGGTGACTTGCATAACATCTAGGCGAGGAATTACCCAGAGGCCAAAAAACCTCAACAAAAAGCCCCAAGGCTACACACTGCAATGGCACACAGCCGTGAGGTTTAGGAGAAGACCCCTGGGGACAGTAACTAGGCCACCCCTCGTCACATACAGGCGATGCGTCCGCTCGATACCAAAATCCCTCTTGAAGGTGAGGACTCTTCTACCCAATGGGTGAGCACAAATGTTTTCAACATATAGTCCAACCTACTTCATGGGTGTTATATCAGAAAACATCCAACAAGTGCAAAAGGCTATAGGAAATAAATCTAACACTACGATGAGGACCTTGCTCACTCACCTTAGAGGCCAAGGACTTTGCCCCCTCACCTCGAGGCAAAAGACCTTGCCCATTCACCATAGAGGCCAAGGACTTTTCCCCCTCACCTTGAGGCAAAAGACCTTGCCCATGTACCATAGAGGCCAAGGACCTCGTCCTCTCACTTAGAGGCAAAGGACATTTCCCACTTGCCACAGAGCCAGGGTCTTCGCCTCCTCACTTTGAGGCAAAGGACCTTGCACTTTCACCTAGTAGTAAAAGCAAAGCTCTCACCCCTTTTGTCTTCTCACCTCTGGGCAAAGTCCCATCAAAAACGTTAGAGGTCCCCTCCGGGATACTAACCCCAGATAGAGGCCTTAGAATTCTAAGTCTCATTCGAGACAACAAGCCTCCTTTAGGCGACGCGTAAGACTCCCCTGAGGCCAGGCGTACACCCCTCTCTTTATAAGGTGCATCTCACGAATAAAGGTGTGTTTGAAGCACCTCTTACCAACTAAAATTCCTCTAAAGAGCCTCGTCAGCTAATTTAATAACCCCTTCGAGGTTATTAGTCAAGCGGGAAAGTAGCTCATGACTTAAGAGCTCCCCCTTAGGACATGAAACGCATACCCGAATAGACATACCTCACACACTTTGGCATTGCAAGGTATACGACCTCACTGCATTTGACCCCGAGGCATCCGACCTCACGGTGCTTGACCCCGAGGCGTCAGACCTCAAGGCAGGTATGGGTGTTGCCTTAAGTTGACACCTACATTGCCTCGAGGTAACACTTAAAATATCCCCCTTCAAAGGGTGACTCGTTAGACCCTCCAAGGAGACCAAGTTTCACATACATATTCCTACTTCCGGGTATCCTATAAGGTACACCCGAGAGTGGGGGGCATTATGATGTGCACCAAAAATGCCTATGGGGCACTATGGTAATTAATCCACACCCGGCTCGAGTCGGGTCACCACTCGTGGTTATAAATTCGCAGTTAACATACTAGCCAAGCCCAAAAGAGCTGACGACCCATTAAGAGTACCTGGGCTAGTTTATTAGTTTAAGGGTTATATTAGAGCCCACGGCCCATGGCCCACTACTAGCTCCCTATAAATACTATAGAGGAGCTGGGAAAGGCTCATTATTGTTGGGAAAAATTAACCAAACGCAGCGGAAAATGGAATTTAAAATTTATGGATTTTTCCTTCGCAGGGTTAATCTCGGGGTTTAATCACACGTATATATGATAGGGTAAATTACACATTACCCGTTGTAGCGAAGTGGTTGATTATTCCTACGAATTTGAATTCTTCAATTCTTCGCGAAAAATCTCCGGCTGAAATAATGATGATCCGAGCAGTCCAAGTTCTGCCTCTAAATCATCTCGCCGGAAAAAACTTGATGAAAAATCTTCCTCCTTCTTTGGTGATGAAACCGATGGCTAAGTGAGAGAGAGGAAGAGGAGTTCTTTTTCTTGTGGTGTTGTGTAATGCAACTTCTGACCTAGGCTTATAACTAATGTGATATTTATATCACTTAAGTTATTACCTTGGACTCAAACTAAGCCCATTAATCCTCCTAGTGGCCACCCCTCAAAGGTTTAGTGTGACACATGGTGTATTAATTTTGTGCTTAGTTTAATATTTAATTAATTATCTTAATCCAATTAATTAATTCAATTAAATAATAGATAACTCATTTAATTAATTTTATTTCTCCAAGAAATATTATATTAATTAAATCATAAATAAATTAACTTATTTCTTCAAATAATTAATTCTATTTATTTTAGTTTAAAATATAACCACAAGAAATATTCCATTTTTCATCAATTTTTCCTTTTTAAGCGTGACTCTTTAGGTTCATCTATATTTGGCAATGGGAGGATTCTATTAAATATGGGTCCCACCTAGCCAGTCAAGTGGTCCATATTTCAACCCAAATTAGATGAAATGATTAGATCATTTATGCCTTTCCATTTGTAAATACCGCGTGAATACAAACTCTTCGTTTCCTTATCCCGGTTAAGTAAGAGTCATGGTTTTGGTCAAACTCACTAACTTAACACTATGCTATATTTATAATAAGCTCAGATCATTGAATGTTTTGGCCAAAGACTTTAAGAACTAACTTACTTATAAATGCATAGGATAATTCCTCGTTCACTTACGAGGGAACGAATCCTTTCTTGGATATCAGTTAAGAGTACTACTTGCCCATTAGGTTGCAGTTCAAGGTTGACCCCACCAACGGGTGAATTGGGCCTAACTACTCTAATGACAAACCCAACGTCACAAGTATATCTTCAACTCGATTCATCAAGTCTAAAGTTCAAACACACCTATTAAAATTTAATCAATTCTGTCATTGACTGTCAAAGAGTGAAAACCCATGTGACAGAATCGATACGAGTCATGTCTGAGTGCCACTGTCTCCATCAGTGCACCTATGATATGAGTTCTTCACTACTTCCTAGTGATTGACGGGCACCTCTCTCGTCAAAACTCATATCATACAAGTCTTCATGATTTCCAATGCCCAATTGAAAATCTTTGACTTGCAGACTATTTTAGTACACAAGTATCAGACTCCTCTAATGCCTTAGAGAGTTAACTCTTGTGTTTATGGACTTATAAATGATTACAATATATAAATGCCAATACGAATGTGAACAACTAAAATGCCTTTTATTGATTGATTTAATAAACAATTACAAATCAATAATGTCCTATCATTTACTAATCCTCTAGTGGCATTTGAAGACATTAACCTAACAATTATCTATTCCCCCAGTAACAATTCACTGGTTATTGAGAGTAAAACCACAAAAGAACTATAAACTGACTTGATCCCACACACATTAGGTACGTAGGCAGCTCGACACAACCGAGTGCAGTCTATAACTTAACCAACCCGTAACCTAGTTTGTCGTGCGTCGGCGCGGTTCCATTACTCCACGTGGTCAATCACGTGACATCCACTGTCTGACAATTTTTACCATCATCACATATGTATAATCAAGGTATTAAATATCGGTTTCGCTGTGGATTTCGGGGTAGTAAATTTAAGGAAATATCAGAGGAAATTTGGGAGATATCTTCAATTTCGGTTTTGATTCTTAAAAAATAAAAAATATATAGAACATGTCATATATTTTTTTCTTTTAAATTGTATATATATATATATATATATATATATATATGGGCTTATTCTATAATGTCTTTATAGAACATGTCATATATTCTTTCCTTATCTCGTCTTATCTCGTTTTGATTCTTAAAAAATTATGAAAAGTTATAGAAATAATTGGAAATGTTAATTGAAACTTTGAATATCTCTAATTAACACAATTATGTATCTTTTACATTAATAATAGAGTACATATAAAATATATATAGCGGGTTTTGTTTATTCTTGTGATTAAATGTTGCAGTAATATAAATTAAGTTGAATTTTATAGTAAAATAATGACTAGTAAAAGATGTACAATTTCGATAAAGTATATCATTCGAAATCATATATGCAACTTTTAGGAGGATCAAATAGGTGTGGTCCAAAGAAATAGAAAGAAAATTTAAAATTAACTTTTACATGATAAATTTAAACATGAAAAATTAAAATAAGATATAGATAATTTAGTAATATTTTAAATTTCAGAAAATTTTGAATTTCGATGAAAAATTTGGGAAATTTCGGTTTTGGTTGAAACTTCGGTAGATATTTTGCAAAATAATTATAATATTATTTGAAATTTCGGAAAATTTTGAATTTCGACGAAAATTTTAGAAAATTTCGGGTTTCAGTCAAAATTTTGGTGGAGATTCTGCAAAATTAGATCGAAAGTGGGATTTCATTTTGGGACCTTAGGAAACCCGAAATTTCAACGGTCTCGACCGTCGAAATTTCGGTGTTTTGGTGGAAATTTAATAAAGTATAATCGTATCTAAACAAACACCTCCCACTCAGTGTGAAACTATGCCAGATCAGGTGCATTGGTCGGTGTACTTAGCACCACATATTTATGGTGGGGTAGGTGGTTTTTGCATGGGTGTTGGGTGATGAAAACTACCCACCCCACCAAAAATATGTGGTGCTAACTACATCGGCTCCAATGCATCCGGTTTGACGTAGAATTGGCCTCCCTCTCAGCCGCCTAGCTTTTCTCGGGTATTATAATAATATTTTTATTTTTTAGCCAGGGCCTGCTGCAATTCTGACTTTCATTCTCACAAAATTTGAAAGTTAATACGCGATCAAATTGGCCGCCAGCCAGCTACACCCTATAAATAAGATCCCAACTCACATATCTATATCCAGCTTATGTATATCTCTCTAGTGTTGTTGCATTCATTTATTACTTCTCGTAATCGATCTAGCTCGTCCGAAAAACACTTGTATACACCGGATTTTATGCCCCATCTATGCACCTTGTGGATGTAATTGATTCACATCACTTATTTTGTTTTTTTGAATTAAAAAATAAATGATATGGATTAATCACATCCACAAAGTTCACAGGTGGTGCTCAAGACCCGATTTATACAAGAATTTTCTAGCTCGTCCAATATTATATTGATAGTAAAACAATTACACATCATGTTGTCTTCACTGATTGTCATGCATGAAATATTTGACCTTGATATGGCCTTAACGATGCCGGACGAAAATTCAACCACAGAGTTAAATAACCGGCAGCGGGATTCTCAATCGACGACGGCGGCCCAGTGCCTGATCGATGAAATGCCGATGGTGGTTAGAGGCGGCGGTGAGTGTACTGTTTGCATGGAGGGTTTCCGATTAGGCGTGACGGTTAAGCAAGTCCACTGCGGCCATACAAGCTAATTGCATTTTCAGTGGCTCTGCCTCCATAACTCTTGCCCCTTGTGCCGCACCAAAGTAGTTTTGTAATTCATTTGATTCTTAATTTCTTTTGAGTGAAATTGTTGAAATCATTTTGATTTTAAGCTATCATTTATTTTTTCTTATGTAAAATTAGAAAAAACCCCATAAGAAATTTGTATAACATATTTATAAAGATACATGTATTTGGTAAATATAAAATCTTAATTATAAATAAAAAAATAGATAAATAAAAAAAATATAATGAAACCTAAATTAATATAAATACTATAAAAAACAAATTATATTATCCAGCAATTACTTAGCAATGTTTACCAAGTCAATCAGTTAAAGCAACATTCATAATTCTTTACCACGTCAGTTTTGGAACTTTTGTTTTTCACATCACTTTTACAGCAGGTCAGTCAACTCATTTATTTTAAAATAATGTTCAGTTTCATATTCAATAAGATACAGAGACGTATATATATATATATGTATATATATATACACACACATTTAATTGTGTATTGCATCCTGTCTATTAAACAATATATTCAACTTATGATGATGTGACATATGGTCATAAGAGAATGCTACTAATTAATTGATAAAAGTCATATTGATACTTAGTGTTCACAAATGACTTCATTGGTATTCAAATTCTGAAATATAACCCTAATTTAGGCATAATTTAGCCCTAATGTTGAAACCCTCGAGAGCGGTGGCCCTCGGGAGTTTGCTTTGCATCAAGGGTGAGAACCCCTGGAGGCAATGGACAGTGGTGACCCCTAGGGGTTTGTCAATCCCTATCCCTAGCCATTAGTAGGCCCCAGGGTTTTGCCGTCCTCCAAGGAATAGTGATCCCTTAGGATTCCTTGGTGTTGATCCATGAGGATTTTTCGGTCGCCCGAGATGGGTGGCAGTCCCCAAGAATTTCTGTAGAGTAGGCGGGGGCTACTTCCGGGGTTTGTCGAGCCCCCAAGGGTGGTGACTTCTGGGTGTGATGGTCTACTTGGTTGGCAGGTCCTCATTGTATATTTTTTTCACGGGGTCCCATTATATTTATAAACAGTTTAATATAACAAAATTCATTTTTAGGATTAAAGTTTTTTTTTTTTTTTGTTGGATCAAAATGAGGACCTATGAGGAATCTCATGAGAAATTTGTTAGGCCCAAGTTGGATTTAGTTCTAATGCAACTTAGATCCAAATTTACGTCAACCTAACAAGATTCGACCTAATTTGGTGAGACTGTGTTTGGTTTTTAGAACAAAAATTACGGTAGCAGTCAAATTATGTAAACTTTTGTCTGAAAAAAATGTTTTTAATAATTAGTTAATGATTAAAAATATATTAAATATGAGTTTTAAATGATACTAATATATATGAATGTGAATATGTGTGTGTGAGTATATATAAATATTTATATATATATGGTAATTGATATAGCATATATATCTATATCTATATATATATATATGTGTATTTTATTATGTAGTGCATACATAATATATACATATATATCTATATCTATATCTATATAAGTGTATTTTATTATGTAGTGCATACATAATATATACATATTATATATATACATATACATATATATATATATATAGAGAGAGAGAGAAATGCAAAATTAGTCTTGTAACTATAGGGGGTTGGCAAAATTGGTCCTGTATTATTTGAATTGGCAACATTGGTCCTATAAGTATCAAAAATTCGCAATTTGAGGACAAATTTGACCGGAAACCCCTAATTTGGCCAGAAAGTGGCAATTCAATTTGGGAATTTTTGATTTTTAGGTCCTGTAACTATCAAAAATTGGTCATGTAACTATCAAAAATCCTCAAATTGCGAAATTTTGATAGTTACAGGACTAATTTTGCCAATTCAAATAATATGAGACCAATTTTGCCAGCCCCCTATCGTTACAAGACTAATTTTGCATTTTTCTCTATATATATATTACACAATTATAAAATATGTATATGTATAGAAATTATAATATACAGATTTACAATTGTAGATATTATTGAATATATACGTATAAAAGTAAACAATTGTATGTATATTTTATGTAGTGTACACATAATATATACCTATGTATATCATATATATGAATTATACATAATATGTAAATATATATTATACTCTATATAATATAATATAATATAATATAATATAATATACGTATCTGTATTTATATATTATAATTTACATATGTATAACTAGATATAATACATAATGTATTTGTATAATTATAAGTATAATTATATTATTATAATATTCACCTACGCCCAAGGACACAAATGATTCCAAAGAGAGATAGCGATTATGGAAGATTTACTGGACCTACTACCTACTTGAATGGTTCCAAAGAGAGATAGCGATTATGGAAGATTTACTGGACCTACTTTACTGGACCTACTACCTACTGGAATGGTTCCAAAGAGAGATAGCGATTATGGAAGATTTACTGGACCTACTACCTACTTGAATGGTTCCAAAGAGAGATAGCAATTATGGAAGATTTACTGGACCTACTACCTACTGGAATGGTTCCAAAGAGAGATAGCGATTATGGAAGATTTACTGGACCTACTGGTAGGTCCAGTAAATCTTCCATAATCGCTATCTCTCTTTGGAATCATTATGGAAGATTTACTGGACCTACCAGTAGGTCCAGTAAATCTTCCATAATCGCTATCTCTCTTTGGAATCATTCCAGTAGGTAGTAGGTCCAGTAAATCTTCCATAATCGCTATCACTCCTTGGAATCATTTGTGTCCCTAGGCGTAGGTGGTATCAGAGCCATGTTTTAGGGGGGAAATCATGTGGGTAAGGATATAATTTAACACAAAAGTTTTGATACTATTATCATGATTAAAAATCAAGATAGTGTAAAAAATAGTATTAATCTTGAATATGATTTACCACAAGATCTAGATCTACTTAATATGTGGACTATTCCTAAAATAGAACCAAAAATAATTTATAAATTTGGAACCTTTGAAAAATTAGGAATAAAACAGTTGGTTAAAACCACGGAACAATCTATTTCTCTGAATAATGAAGAAATGATTATTAAATTAATTAGTGAAAAGGATATACTCCCTTATAGAAATACTCATAAATTCTTTCATATAGGATTTTACAAACTGCATTTAAACCACTTACTTTAGAAGGTTTACCTGAAAGCTTTATAGCAGCTTTAAGAGATGGTAGAAATTTAAATTGGAAATAATCTTTAATGGGAATTATACAATCCAGTCTGGCACATGGTCCAGTTTATTTTGATGCTTATCCAAATTTACAATTATCTTTATCTGATGTCAATATTCTTAATGTTTTGACCTTGAATGTTAAGACTCATGGTTACAATTATATTTCAGGATCTGAAGTAATATGTGTTTGTAATAGAATTTATTATAAACCTTTATATTCTTTAAATCCTCACTGTAAAAAGGTTGACAAACCCTTAAATGAAACAATATTAATTGAAATTAATTTTAGTAAATCTAATATTATAACAAGAAGATCTATTAAATGGGAAGAAATAACTTTTTCAGAAAATTGGATAATTAAAAGAGCTATGCCTCCACAACAACAAATTCAATCAAATCTCATAGATGTTATACAAACTCCCGAAGGAACTATAAGTTTACAATTTGATGATTCAAATAGATTTTTAGAATCTTTAGCTAGATTGTCCAGATCCAAATCACAATCTTTACATTCTTATATATCCCCTATTGATTATATTGTTGAAACTCCTTCTAGAGCTTCTGTTAGGAATTTCATGTTAGATGTTTTGATGATGACAAATAGGACTTCCTATTAGACCCCGAAAAATGTAAGTATAAAAGCTTTCATAGAATGTTGTGTATAAGTACCTGAAAGCTTATTTATCTTAGGCTTATAGTTTTCATCTTTGTAGAATTTTAGACTAAGAATGTGATACTAAATCACTAAGGAGAATTCTGGGTAAGTCTACCAAGTGATAAAGTTGAAGATCAAGCGTCTGAAGCTACAGAAGATAAAGATCTCTTGAAGCGCCCGTCAAACGTTTTAGAGACTATTACAGGTTACAACTCCAGCGCTCAAAATACGAATGGATAACTCAAGCCGAATACTCAACACTAAGTCAATGATGAAATTTTGAGTGAGCCTATCAAAGACAAGATTGAAGAGTAAGCGTCTGAAATAAAGAGAAGAGACTCAGGATCAGTCCAAGCGTCTGTCCAATGCACGAGAAAAACTGTCCTCTTCAGCAAGCGTCCAAAAGGCTAAACCAACACGACCTACAACGAACGTAACCTGAAAATTCAAACCCAAAGCTATCCAAAGACTTAAAGAATGCATGAATCAAACGGACAAATTATTTCCAACAGAAATAAAACAAGATGCATTAAAAGTCGGATAAGTGTTATTAAAATATAAGCACTATAACGTATGGGTAAGCCATTCATTTGACCAAGACTGTCAGAAGTTATGAAACCAAGAACATGCCTAACTAATTAAGTATACCCAAAGTTAGAAATGTCAGAACTCAAGGAATGTTTGGGGAAACGAGATTTCAACCGTGTCAAACGGACAAAAACCACCAATACTGTTGGTCCCAAGTGGTATACGAAAGGGTCTAGAAGAGGGGGGGGGGGGTTGAATAGACCCTGAAGTCTTTTTCGACTTCTTAAAAGTTCGTATCACTTTGAAGTATTTGAACGCTTGACAAGTTTAAGCGCTGGATGTGGCGCTTGAGAAACGTTAACTTAGACTCGGTGATTTCAACGCTTACCAAAGTAGGGCAGAGTTTAGTCACTAAATCAGAGTTAGCACAGCGGAAGCATTTTATAGCTTAGCGTTTGGTTAGTTAATCGAAAGTAGTCGCTTAGTTGTTTTAAAACTTTATCAGAATGTATGCAATATGAATAGTAAAGCAGTAAAACAATGAATGCTTAAAGAGGTAAATGACACAAGATATTTGTAAGGTTCACTGGGTGATGTAATCCCAGCTACGTCCTTCTTCTCCTTTTATCAGGGAGGTTTTCCACTATGATGATTATCGAAGAGTCACACAGAGACTTCTACAAGATAGAGGGAGATTGGATATGATCTCGGAACTCCTTGGTCACACAGATTTCAGCTCCACTAAAGACCTTCTATCCCCTTGCTTCTTTCACTCAGAAATGGTGCAAGTTACTCTTGATCTCGGAACTCCTTGGCCACACAGATTTCAGCTCCAATAGAGATCAACTTCAACAAGCTTCTTTTACACAAAAATATTGCTTGCAAGTCAACCAACTTTCTCACTCAGATGAAAGGTGTTGATGGTTTTGGTCACGGGTTTGTTTGTTTTTGGAAAGTTCAAACAACTTGGGGATATCTCAATGGTAGTGTAGGTTCTTCTTAAAAAGAGATTTGAGATATGGGTGACTGTCTCTGGAATATTTGTGAAAAGCTTATATGGATATTTGGCTATGATTTTCAGTAAGCTTTTCTTTCAACAAAGTAGGTAATTTTTTTTTTGCTTTTTGTGTGTCTTTTACTTGTTTGTTGAAAGAGCTATTTATAAGGTATTGGTGGTTTTTGTCCGTTTGACACGGTTGGAGTCTCGTTTCCCCAAACATTCCCTGAGTTCAGACCTTTCTAACTTTGGGTATACTTAATTAGTTAGGCATGTTCTTAGTTTCATAACTTCTGACAGTTAGGTCAAAGAATGGCTTACCCATACGTTATCGTGCTTATATTTTAATAGCACTTATCCGACTTTTAATGCATCTTGTCTTATTTCCGTTGGAAATAATTCGTCCGTTTGATTCATGCATTTTTAAGTCTTTGGATGGTTTTGGGTTTGAGTTTTCAGGTTACGTTCTTTGTAGGTTGTGTTGGTTTAACCTTTTGGACGCTTGCTGAAGAGAATAGTTATTCTCGTGTATTGGACAGACGCTTGGACTGATCCTGAGTTTCTTCTCTTTATTTCAGACGCTTACTCTTCAATCTTGTCTTGATGGTCTCACTGAGAATTCCGTCATTTCACTTGATGTTGAGTATTCGGCCTGAGTTATCCATTCGTAGTTTGAGCACTGGGATAATCCCTAAAGCGTTTGACGGACGCTTCAAGATATCTTTATCTATTGTAGCTTCAGACGCTTGATCTTCACCTTCATCACTTGGTAGACTCACCCAGAATTTCCTAAGTGATTTAGTGTCACATACTTAGTCTAAAGAATTCTACAAAGATAAATACTATAAGCCTAAGATAAATAAGCTTTCAGGTACTTATACATAACATTCTATGAAAGCTTTTACACTTTTCGGGGTCTAACAGAAGTCCTATTTGTCATCATCAAAACATCTAATATGAAATTCCTAACAATTTCCCCCTTTTGATGATGGCAATACTTATTTAGTTCAAGCGTTAGATACCTAAAGTGAAGGTTAACGTAAGTTAGTAAGTTAGTTTGAGCTTTAACGAGATGTTTCAGCTGTAAAATGCATTTTATATATATTTCATAGTACAGGCATTTTACAACTAAAAAGAGAGAGCACAAGTAAAAATCAAGATCGTGACTTGATCTTGTATCTCTTAGTCATTTCAGCACGGATTGCTTCAGTTATCTGATCTTCTAACGTCATCATCGCAGCATGATCTTTACTGATTATGTGCTTGTTTTCTTGAACTTGTCGTGCCTTAAAGGCAATGAAGTGTTTATCCCATTCCTCTGGACTGATGCCTATGTATCGTAGGCAAATTCTGAAGGTTTGGTCGAAGTCAGACATTTTTCTTTCTAAGGCTAATACTGTTGGATCAGATGGTTCTGGAATTGATGCTCTGAGAAGAGGAATGTCAAACTGTTCAAGCAGTGCTCTTGAAGGCAATGGAAGAGTTGGATAGAGCACTCTGGGAGTTTCTTTCTTATTGGACGCTTCAACCGATGTAGTTACCCAAGAGGGATAGGGATACCTTGGTTCTGTACTCAGTGTGAGAGAAGTATCAATATGTTGACGCTTGGATGGTGGAGGAGGAACTTGATCTTTAGATGTTGACGATTTCCTCTTTTCTCCCTTCTTTTCCCCTTATTGCCATCATCAGTCTGTATGAAATGCTGAGTAAGAAGACTGACTTGAGTAGCAATCTGAGCGACAGAGGCCTCAAGAGTGGTTAGACGCTGGTCGAAATGTTCTTTCATGACCAGGAGTTGAGCGTGATTAGCGTCTGTGAGAGAGGTCTCTAGAGCCGTGAACCGGTCTTGTAGATCATTGGTTAAAGCCACATGACTTGCCTGAGTAGCTGTAGATAGTTGCTGTATTTGAGTGAGGCATTCAGTCATGGACGTTGAGCGTCGGGAAGTGCAGTGCTGACTCGAGGCTTAAAACGAGATGTGTGTTTGAGAGATTCAATAGGTACTTGATAAGTAGGATCAAATACTGTTCCTCGAAGCTCTGGGGCAGTGTTGGACTCGGTGGATGCAGTAGAGTCGGATTCAGTTGGACTGGGGGAATGAGGCGCTTGAGGTAATTCTAATAAGCGCTCAGGAGCAGGTAACGTGTCAGCTGGTGCTGCAGTAAATTCTGATTCTATACGGCTAAAGTCCGTAAACCGAAAGTCCAAGCTGGCAAACGGCTCATCTGCATATGGATACGTAGCAGTCTGTAGAAGTTCATTCAAATGTAGAGTGGGGAGATAAGTACCTTGAATGAACGTTCTGATAGGACTATCCAGGCCCTGATATACATTGGCCCGAGGATATCCAGCACATGAGTGGGAAAGATTTTGGAGGGCGCTTGGCAGATGGAGAATAAGGCATCTGGGCAATAGTGTTGTGAGAAGCCAATTAGCCGATCTGTTGGGAGAGTCTTCGGTTTCCGAGAGTCGGGAACGTGGAGCCGGTAATACTCTTCCAAGTATGGGTAGATGGCTGAAGCAAGCGCTTGAGATCTTTCTAGCAGCGACAAATAAAATCATAGTGACTTAAGACTTCTTGTCGAATAGACGGAAGAAGTGGATATCCTCTGAAAGGATTGATCCGAGAGCCATTCCACTGTCGCAGATTTTCTGTGAAGATTTTGTCGAATAGGGAGACTGGAGGCATAATTGTCATCATGAGAGAAAAGTTGTCTTCACAGTGGCTATGGGTGAAGTTCAGACAGGACAGGGGAGAAGAACCGCTGGTGGACGCTTGATCAGCAAAGCGTAGAGAAGAGTTGGCCAGTTTGTGCAACGCTTGTCTTAAGCGGTGTTCAGGTTGATGGCGGATCAGAGGCAGCTTCAGAACGGGTCCAAGTCTATGTTGGCGCTGCGTTAGCATGTAGCGTGCAAATTTGGTCTTTTTATCATGAATCCCTATTCTGAACAGATGGGGAGCTAACCAAGTCTTCAAATTTATACGTGTCACCCATGTAAGCTTCAGCCCATCTTATCTCAGTCATACAATACTCAGTTCCTGCATTAAGTATAGCACGAAATCCTTGGTGATGAATATCACAGATGGATTCAAAACGATACCTGTCTGGTTGGTAGTTAGCGTTCCAGACGCAGTCAAAATATGCATCGGTTTCAAGTTGAATCATCTCGGTCAGTGAAGCTGGACGCTCACCGGCATGTACTCCTTTATTCTTCCACAGGAGGAGAGGATTAGCTGAGCGCTTGTTTTCCTTGCTTTTTACCAGTGTTGGGGAGTGAGAATAGCCTTCTCTGTTTAGTAGCGTTTCCGTTGGGTTCACAAGCTTATCCTGACGCTCATAGACTCTGATGTTGTAGTCTCTGAGAGCGAAGCCAGTGGGTTTGCTTGTCCCACAGTCCAGATAATAAGCTAAATCAACATCAGCTCTGGGAGGCTTGCCTCCTTGCCGCTGTGCTTGAAGAGTCACTGAAGCCGGGATGTGTTTGGGAGTCTTCCTGAGTTCAAGGGCTGTGTAGTAAGCTTTATCAGCTGGGGTTAAGGCTGTGTTAAATAGAGTGTTGCGTACAGCCAGATCAAACTTTATGAGCTTGGCGATATCATTCTCAGCATTGATAAGACTTTCTTCATTATATCCGGTAGGTATGAAGGTTTCTGCGGGCGCTGGAGGGAAATAATCGACTGAGTGATCGATAGTCTTTAAGGGATCCAGCTTGAAGAAATGTCGATGAATCACAACGTCGTTAGCATCGCTCTGACCTTCTGAGCGTGCCTCTGTTGGACTAGGTAATGCAAGCAATGGTTGAACCCCTGGGATTTCAGGTTCATCAGGCTCGAGATTTGTAGATTCGATGGCAGCTTCATGTGCGATGGCCACGATGTGGGCCATATCCACATCCAGATGGACATCAACTGGTGGTTCAAAGGATGATATCGGGACAGCAGCTATGGCTTGGTCACTTTGTGTAGCCTCAGAAGAAATGGCAGCAGTTGGACGCTTACGTCTCTTGAAGATACGCTTCACATTTATACCTTCGGCGGGGAACGCTTGAGTCTGTGGAACTGCAGGTTCTTCAAAGTCAATATTTTTGAGAACCTTTTCCAGATCTTTCCGACTAATGAGGGGTATAGAATCCTCGTCATCTTCATCGCTTTTGATAGGTTGAGCCTTGGGCTTTCGAGGAGCCCGTTTCTTTGTGACAGTGGGACGCTTCACATTACGTTTGGCTTTCTCCTGATCTGGACGCTCAGCCTCCTCATCTGACGCTGCTCGGACAACTTGGCGCTCAGAGAGAGGCTTAGCAGCACCTCCAACTTTGGGTGGATTGAAGAGATTATTGATGATTCTTGGCCCATAGAACTTATGCTTGGCCACGGTGACTCCTGCTGAAGAGGTGCACTCTGCTCGAAAAATTAGATCACTTAAAACTAGACCATAAGGTCTGTTTGAAGTGCGTAGACTGTCTCTGAACCTGCTGAATATATAGGCGCTCCAGTTGATTTTTATCTTGAGTAGGATGGCAGTCATCATCTGGAACTGGGTTGGGTTGATTTTGTCGAAGGTTCCCACTCTGCATTCAATGTTTTTACTGCAGAAATCAGCCAAGACTCGATACCTGTTCACTATATCTTTCTTCTCAAAGTACGGTTTGTATGGAACATCATCGTAAGCGCTAATCTGAGTCCAGACTTCTTGAATTTGTTCTTCAGTGATAGTGTCTAAAGTGGCTCCAGCATTAGGTAGAGAGAAATTCTGGGCAATAGAGGCCGCAGAGAGAGTGAACGTCTTTGATTCCTTCTTGGAGACAGGAAACAAACAAGTGATGGAAGTCTCATCGTCAGACAGTCGAGCATTTCTCCAGAAAAATTCTAGTTCTTCAGGAAACATATACGAATATTTTGTGAGAAATTTCTGAAGCCTAGCCTCTGCTACAGAATCCATCATTTCCGTTAAATCAATTTGGGGGTTTTCATAGAGAAACTTCCAATCAACTATAAGGCCTTCAGTGACCTTAACAACAACTTCAGTGGTTCCAGCAGTAGCTTTCTTGGGTGCCATTAGTGAGAAGTAGACAGAGATTACGAATGAAAATTTTTGTTTTTGAGAAAGAGAGAGATTTTTCTTGCACGAATGTAATAGAGTATAAGAGTGTTTGTTTTCTGCAGAAAGTGTGTTTTTGAGATACTTCAATTTGAATGTTCTTTGTGTTTGAAGTTTGAGATGTTGACACGTGGAGAAATATAAATCTCAGCCATTAAAATATAACTGTGGACGTGAATTTAGATTAAATAGGCACGGTTTCTTTTAGTAACTTCCACATATACTATTTTGAACGTCCGATTAAAAGTTTGAAACAGAGACTTTTGATATACTGAGAGTGATACGTGTGCCCATGAAAAGCGGATACGTTTTTTATGAAAACTGTTCGGGAACCATAATTTTGAACAACTATTCAAATACCCGCCAAAAATTTGTTAAAGCGTCCGGACCTATTCAGAATGACGCTTGAAACAATTCAGTGTTATGTTGACGCTTGAGAATCTTGAGGTTCTCTTTCAAGTAACATTTTGTGCTTTAGCGGTCATTGTAACATATAGAATTATTCTTTTCAGGGTGTGTATGAGGACACAGTTTCCCAGTACTTATCATTATGTCTTGGTAGTAGTGTTTTACTTTTGGTTTAAAATATTCAGCGCTGGTTGTATTCGTCTAAGATACATGGTAATTGTACTGACGCGTGTACATGTGCTGAACCATCTTTGAAAAACGTGATGAGTACCCATGGGTTTTCTTGAGCGAAGGGTGAGGAATGTCAAGTCAGCATTAATTGCATTGATTGACTAATCCACTTTCTCGTTTTAGCGTAGGGTAATGTACGCTTGCTTTTAAAGGATCTTTTTACTAAGTGCTTTAGCCGGGAATAAAGCTAAGCGTTTAGTTTATTTTGAAAGAAGTGCAGACGCTAAGACAGATTTGTGTAATAAGCGTCAAAAGGATTTAAGTGTATGGTGCTAAGTGCGTATGACCGATGCAAGGGAAAGCATTTTTGGTCATATTCACTTAAGTATAGTTAGCTCTTTTAAGGTTCCCCTATGGAGGTTCCCCATAAATTACATAAAATAAAGTGAATTCCCCCTAAATTTCATGCCTAACAAAAGTATGATGTTTCGAATGATTAATCATTTAGATCAATCATACCTAGTTCACTTCTTAAAGTGAGAAAACGTTGTTCGTTAAGCGCTTTGGTGAAGATATCTGCCAGTTGCTTTTCTGTACCAATGAAGTGCATGGAGATATCTTTCTTTTGAACGTGGTCACGTAGAAAGTGATAGCGAATGTCAATGTGTTTGGTTCTAGAGTGAAGAACTGGATTTTGAGTCATTGCTAAGGCGCTTTGATTGTCACAATGGATAGGAGTTGGATCTAGGATTATTCCATAATCTCTAAGTTGTTGCCTCATCCAAAGGATCTGTGCACAACAGCTTCCAGCGGCTACATACTCAACTTCAGCGGTGGAAGTAGCGATGGACTGTTGCTTCTTACTATGCCATGAAATTAGTCTATCACCTAGAAATTGACATGTTCCACTAGTACTTTTTCTATCTATTTTGCATCCTGCAAAATCTGCATCTGAATAACCAATTAGTTCAAAAGGAGAATCCCTAGGATACCATAAGCCCACATTTTGTGTGCCTTTTAGGTACTTAAGGATCCTTTTAGCAGCAATTAAGTGTGATTCTCTAGGATCAGCTTGAAATCGTGCACACATGCATACTGAGAACATAATATCAGGTCTACTAGCTGTAAGATAAAGAAGTGATCCAATAATACCTCTATAGTTAGTGATATCAATTTTCTTTCCATTATCATCTCTATCTAGCTTAAGCGTTTGGCTCATTGGAATTTTTGAAGGTGATGCATTTTCCATACCAAATTTCTTGATCATATCTCTAGTATATTTAGTTTGGTTTATGAATATGCCATTAGGGAGTTGTTTAACTTGTAATCCTAGGAAGAAAGTTAATTCACCCATCATGCTCATTTCAAATTGATCTTGCATCATCTTCGAAAATTTCTCACATAGACGCTTATTGGTAGATCCAAATATAATATCATCAACATAAATTTGAACTAGGAGAATATCTCCATTATGGGTAATTTTGAATAACGTTGTGTCAACGCTGCCTTTTGAAAAGCCTTTACCTATAAGGAAGATAGAAAGAGTGTCATACCATGCTCGTGGTGCTTGTTTAAGACCATAGAGTGCCTTGTCCAATTTGTAAACCATGCTTTTCCCATGGTTGTTGATGAATCCTGGTGGTTGCTCCACATATACTTCTTCTTGGAGTTTACCATTCAGAAATGCACTCTTTACGTCCATTTGATACACTGTAAATTTGTTAAATGCTGCAAACGCTAGAAACATGCGGATTGCTTCAAGACGGGCAACTGGAGCGTATGTTTCATCAAAGTCGATGCCCTCTTCTTGACAGTATCCCTGAGCTACGAGTCTGGCTTTGTTTCTAATCACAATCCCATTCTCATCCATTTTGTTTCTATAGACCCATCTAGTTCCAATGACCCCTTGGTGGGTTGGTCTTGGTACTAGCGTCCATACCTCATTTCTTTCAAATTGGTTTAGCTCTTCTTGCATGGCTTCTATCCAACTTGGATCGTTAAGCGCTTCATCCACTTTCTTTGGTTCCATTTGAGATAGGAAGCTTGCAAACATGGCCTCATTTATTGTAGCGGCTCTTGTTCTAACGGGTGCTCCAATATCTCCAATAATTAGTTCTGGTGGATGGTCTCTGAGCCATTTTCTGTCTGGTTGGAACGGGTTAAGAGATTGATCTAACGTTTGATTAAACTGTGCAGGCGCTTGACCAATTCCTTGCGTAGGCGCTTCAGTGTTTATAGTTTGAGTTTGCTCTTGATGAACATTCCCTTCATGATCATCAGCGTTTCTTGCAATGTCATCGTTGATGTCTTTACGAGTAGTCTTAGGATTAGGTACAATGATTTCATTATCTTCATCAATATCACTATCATCACACAGATTGATTTGTGACGCTTGTTGAGATAAATCTTCAATTCCTGCATCATTAATATTAACCTTACTCGGTTCTTGGTTAGCATCATCAAACACAACATGAATGGATTCTTCAACCTTCGATTTGACCTTATTTAAGATGCGAAAGCTCTTTCCATTTTTGGCGTAACCTAGAAAGATTCCTTCATCTGCTTTAGGATCAAATGTCTTTAGGCTTTGGGAACCATTGTTATGAATGAAACATTTTGAACCAAATACATGAAAGTATGAAACATTCGGCTTACGTCCCTTCCATAACTCATATGGAGTCTTTTCATGTTGCTTGTTGATCATACACCGGTTCTGAGTGTAGCAAGCAGTGTTGATAGCTTCGGCCCACAACCTTTGAGGCAGCTTAGACTCGGCTAACATAGTCCTAGCGGCTTCTTTAAGCGTTCTGTTCCGTCGTTCAGCAACTCCATTTTGTTGAGGTGTTCTAGGTGCTGAATACTCATGAAGTATTCCAAAGTCTTTACAAAATTTCTCAACAATATGGTTAGTAAATTCAGTTCCTCTATCACTTCTAATTCTTGTCACTTTTAGATCTTTTGAGTTTTGTAGTTGACGAATTAGAGAGGTGAGCTTGGCACTAGTTTCATCTTTAGATGCTAAAAATTCTACCCATGTATAGCGTGAAAAATCATCAACTATTACTAGTGAATACTTTTTACCACTAACGCTCATGATTTGAATAGGACCAAACAAATCTAAATGTAGTAATTCAAGTATTCGAGAGGTCGATAGATGAAGCTTCTTCTTAAAAGATGATTTAACTTGTTTACCCATTTGACAAGCATCACATAAGCGATCTTTATTAAAGGAACCTTTAGGTAATCCCTCTACGAGATTTAGAGATATTAATTGAGAGATTGTCTTGAAATTGAGGTGATTCATTTTTCTGTGCCATAACCAACCTAATTCGTTTTGATTCTTAGCTACGAAACATGTAGGGTTGTTATCTAATGTTGAATCCCAATCTACTAAGTATACATTGTTTGTTCTTCTTCCTTTTAATTTAGTAGATCCTGTCTTAACATCGATTATCTCGCACAAGTCACTAGAAAATTTAATTTCAAAGCCTTTATCACAGAATTGACTTATGCTTAGGAGATTATGTTTAAGACCCTCAACATAGTATACATCATTGATCATGATGTTCCCCCTATGCATGATACCTATACCTTTAGTTTTACCTTTAGAATTATCACCGAATATAACTTGAGGACCATTGGTTGCACGATAGTTGATCAAGAGATCCTTTGATCCAGTCATGTGTCTCGATGATCCACTATCTATGTACCATACTGAAGCGTCGGTGTTGGCTCTAGGTACCTGCATTCAAAAGGGCAGATCTAATTTCCTTTAGGTACCCATTTTGTTTTGGGTCCTTCTTTGTTAGTGACGTGAATTAGATTTTTCGGAACCCATATTTGCCTTGTCTTCACTATGGGAGAAAGATTGGCCTTCTTGGGTTTCGTTTTGAGTTGCATACTTTTTCTAGATGTATAGAAATATCCTTGATTATAGTAATAATCATAATCGTAATCATAATTATCATAGTGTTGATAATATGAACTGGATTGTTTTGGATATAGACGTTTGATTCTGTTTGGTACTGGCTTAGGATGCACTTTTGGTGCGGGACGCTTAACGTTTGATTCACTGGCAGAAAATATCTCCTTAGCTTTTTGAGCGTTTGGATATATTTTCTTTTGTGAGACATTCGCTTTGGTCTTTCCTTTGCCTGAGTCAGTGTTGACTTTATCATTAGCTTTTGTACCAGTATTTGTTGATTCATTCAGCGTTTGTCTGATTGAACTTTCTTCAACAAAGATTACACCTTTTCCTTTGTTGATTGTTGTAACATTGGACGCTTTGGCTTTATAACTAAATTTATCAAAACCTAGACCGGTCTTTTCACCAAATGCCCTGGTTACTTTAGTCACATTATCTAGCGTTCTAGACGCTTTTGATAATGAAGAGATAAGCTGCTCTGATTTGGCAAGTTTAGCGACCATTTCAGCTTCTCTTTTGACTATTATATCAAGATCACCTTTTAGCTGAGTAATTTCACTCTCGAGTGATTGGTTTTTCTCAATGCACTGTTGCTGAATTTGCAACTCTGCTTTGAGCGTTAAGTTATCACTTCTGAGTGCTGAAATAATACAATGGTGATTTTGGAATAATTTGGTGGCATCTTGACAATCTGTATAATATTCCTTTACTTTGTCAAGTAATTCATCATAAGAGAGAGGATGATACAAATCAGTGGTTACCTCAGATGGTAAGTCGTTAGATGCTTCATTTTCTCTTGCCATGAGACAAATGAATGCTGAGTCCTTTGATGGTTCATCATCGCTGCTTTCATCTGATGATTCCAAGTCCTCTTCAGGCGTATAGAGAGGTTCTGATTCTGCTAGCAAGCCTTGTTGTCTCAGGTTGCTCCTGAATTGGTTTCTATCCGCGTGATCTTGCTTTGTAGGTTTAGACACATTTGGATATGGGCAATTAACTTGGAAATGCCCTGGTCTCCTGCAGTTGTAACAAAGATTGGTCTTCATCTTTTGTTCGTTTGTTAATCTTGTGGATCGTTGGTTTAACGCTGCAGGCGCTGAGAGATCTTGCTGAGAAGGAGTTTGATATTGAATTGGCGCTAGGGAGGAGGACGCAGGATAGTGAGGCGCTTGATATTGTGGTTGTATTTGAGGAAGCGCTTGATATGAACTTTGTCCTGGGTGCTTAGGACTGTTTCCCTTCTTTTCATATTTCAGGAATTTCCTGAATCTATTTAGAAGCGCCAGTTCTTCTTCCTCACTTATATCCGAGCCTTTTTCTTTGATAGATTTTCCTTTGATTGATGCCATTAGCGCTCCAGATTCGATCACTGGATTACTTACTGCATCACTGGCCGAATTCAGCTCAAACTCAAATGCTTTGAGTTCTGAAAAGCATCTTCTGGAGTTAGGCTGTCCAGATTGTTTGATTCTCTCATTGCAGTTGTTTTCATCAGGAATCTGCTTGGGAGACTTCTAAAGATTTTGACCACTGTTTCTCGATTTTGTAGCTCCATACCCAGAGATGTTAGTTCAGTGACAAGAGCTGTAAACCTCATGTCTAATTGCTCTAGCGTCTCATTAGGTAGCATCTTGAAGCCGTTGAATTTTTCTTTGGCAATTGATAATTTGTTTTCCTTTATTTGTGCTGAGCCACCACAAATAGTAGCCAACTTATCCCAAATTTCTTTAATTGTATTGCATGATTTGACTTTGTTGAATAAGTTGTCATTGTCACCAATGGCTGTGTATAATGCATTCCGGCCGACATTGTCTAGATTGGGCTTCTCCACATAACCGTCAGGTGTTTCTTCTGTGGCTTCGGGCGCTCTGGTGATAACTTTGTATATTTTGATTGGCCCATCTGAAATGATATCACACATTTCATCATCACATGAACACAAATAAGTAAACGCTTTGACCTTCCAAGAGTCATAATTTGACTCGGTCAACTTGGGAACTTTAGAGAATGCCATGAAGAATTTAAAGTAATTTTAAAGCGACTATATATAAAAAAAAAAAATTAAAAAAATGGATCTGAACAAGCAGTTACGCTTGGAAACGCTTAGGTTTCAACTTCAACCGCTCTGATACCACTTGTTGGTCCCAAGTGGTATACGAAAGGGTCTAGAAGGGGGGGGGGTTGAATAGACCCTGAAGTCTTTTTCGACTTCTTAAAAGTTCGTATCACTTTGAAGTATTTGAACGCTTGACAAGTTTAAGCGCTGGATGTGGCGCTTGAGAAACGTTAACTTAGACTCGGTGATTTCAACGCTTACCAAAGTAGGGCAGAGTTTAGTCACTAAATCAGAGTTAGCACAGCGGAAGTATTTTATAGCTTAGCGTTCGGTTAGTTAATCGAAAGTAGTCGCTTAGTTGTTTTAAAACTTTATCAGAATGTATGCAATATGAATAGTAAAGCAGTAAAACAATGAATGCTTAAAGAGGTAAATGACACAAGATATTTGTAAGGTTCACTGGGTGATGTAATCCCAGCTACGTCCTTCTTCTCCTTTTATCAGGGAGGTTTTCCACTATGATGATTATCGAAGAGTCACACAGAGACTTCTACAAGATAGAGGGAGATTGGATATGATCTCGGAATTCCTTGGTCACACAGATTTCAGCTCCACTAAAGACCTTCTATCCCCTTGCTTCTTTCACTCAGAAATGGTGCAAGTTACTCTTGATCTCGGAACTCCTTGGTCACACAGATTTCAGCTCCAATAGAGATCAACTTCAACAAGCTTCTTTTACACAAAAATATTGCTTGCAAGTCAACCAGCTTTCTCACTCAGATGAAAGGTGTTGATGGTTTTGGTCACGGGTTTGTTTGTTTTTGGAAAGTTCAAACAACTTGGGGATATCTCAATGGTAGTGTAGGTTCTTCTTAAAAAGAGATTTGAGATATGGGTGACTGTCTCTGGAATATTTGTGAAAAGCTTATATGGATATTTGGCTATGATTTTCAGTAAGCTTTTCCTTCAACAAAGTAGGTAATTTTTTTTTTTTGCTTTTTGTGTGTCTCTCTACTTGTTTGTTGAAAGAGCTATTTATAAGGTATTGGTGGTTTTTGTCCGTTTGACACGGTTGGAGTCTCGTTTCCCCAAACATTCCTTGAGTTCAGACATTTCTAACTTTGGGTATACTTAATTAGTTAGGCATGTTCTTGGTTTCATAACTTCTGACAGTTTCGGTCAAAAGAATGGCTTACCCATACGTTATAGTGCTTATATTTTAATAGCACTTATCCGACTTTTAGTGCATCTTGTCTTATTTCCGTTGGAAATAATTCGTCCGTTTGATTCATGCATTTTTAAGTCTTTGGATAGTTTTGGCTTTGAGTTTTCAGGTTACGTTCTTTGTAGGTTGTGTTGGTTTAACCTTTTGGACGCTTGCTGAAGAGAATAGTTATTCTCGTGTATTGGACAGACGCTTGGACTGATCCTGAGTTTCTTCTCTTTATTTCAGACGCTTACTCTTCAATCTTGTCTTGATGGTCTCACTGAGAATTTCGTCATTTCACTTGATGTTGAGTATTCGGCCTGAGTTATCCATTCGTAGTTTGAGCACTGGGATAATCCCTAAAGCGTTTGACGGACGCTTCAAGATATCTTTATCTATCGTAGCTTCAGACGCTTGATCTTCACCTTCATCACTTGGTAGACTCACCCAGAATTCTCCTAAGTGATTTAGTGTCACATACTTAGTCTAAAGAATTCTACAAAGATAAATACTATAAGCCTAAGATAAATAAGCTTTCAGGTACTTATACATAACATTCTATGAAAGCTTTTACACTTTTCGGGGTCTAACAGAAAGTCCTATTTGTCATCATCAAAACATCTAATATGAAATTCCTAACAAATACCTTATAAATAGCCCTTTCAACAAATAAGTCAAACATAGAGCAAAAAAACTGTGACATATACAAGAGATATACCTGAATATCCTAGTGTGAATAACAGTCACAACCTCTTGTATGTAGAAAATTATACAAAAAGACACAAAAAAAGAATACCTACTTTGTTGAAAGAAAAGCTTACAAAAATCCATAGCCAAATATCCGTATAAGCTTTTCACAAATATTCCAGAGACAGTCAACTATATCTCAAACCCCTTTTTGAAGACCCTACATTACTATTGAGATATCCTCAAGTTGTTTGAACTTTCCAAAACCAAACAAAGCCATTACAAAACCTTTCAACATCTTTCGTCTAAGTGGAAAGTGTGTTGACTTACAAGCGCCATTTTTGTGTAAAAGAAGCTTGTGGAAGAAGATCTCTACTGGAGCTGAAATCTGTGTGACCAAGGAGTTCCGGGATCAAGTGTAACTTGCATTATTTCTGGGTGAAAGAAGCAAGGGAATAGAAGATCTTTAGTGGAGTTGAAATCTGTGTGACCAAGGAGTTCCAAGATCATATCCAACCTCTCTCTATTTTGTAGAAGTCTCTGTGTAACTCTTCGATAATCATCATAGTGGAAAACCTCTCTGATAAAGGGAGAAGAAGGACGTAGCTGAGATTACATCACCCAGTGAACCTTACAAATATCTTGTGTCATTTACTGTTTTGTTGTCTTACATTATACTGTCATATTATATCTTGAAAAGGCATTTAAACTAATAAGCGACTAATTGGTTAAAACGAACGCTAAGCTATAAAAACATTTCCGCTGTGCTAACCCTGATTTAGTGACTAAATTCTGCCCTACTTTGGTAAGTGTTGAAATCACCGAATCTAAGTTAACTTTTCTCAAGCGCCTGAAACTAGCGCTTAAGTCATCATCCCTCAAGCGCCGCACCCAGCGCTTAAAGCTTTTCGAGCGTTCAAATACCTCACAGTAATACGAAAGGTTTTAGAAGTCGAAAAAGACTTCAGGGTCTATTCAACCCCCCCCCCCCCTCTAGACCCTTTCGTATACCACTTGGGACCAACAAGTGGTATCAGAGCGGTTGAAGTTGAAACCTAAGCGTTTCCAAGCGTAACTGCTTGTTCAGATCCTTATTTTTTTTTGTCGCTTTAAATTTTTTTTCTTTTCATGGCATTTTCCGAAGTTCCTAAGTTGACCGAATCAAACTATGATTCATGGAAGGTCAAAGCGTTCACCTATTTGTGTTCATGTGATGATGAAATGTGTGATATTATTTCAGATGGGCCAATCAAAATATACAAGATCATCACCAGAGCGCCCGAAGCCACAGAAGAGACACCCGATGGCTATGTGGAGAAGCCCAAACAAGAATGGTCTACCGATGAGCGTCGACGAGCAAATCTAGACAATGTTGATAGAAACGCTCTATACACAGCCATTGGAGATAATGACAATTTATTCAACAAGGTCAAATCATGCAACACTACTAAAGAAATTTGGGATAAGTTGGCTACCATTTGTGGTGGCTCAGCACAAATCAAGGAGAACAAACTATCAATTGCCAAAGAAAAATTCAATAGCTTCAAGATGCTACCTAATGAGACGCTAGAGCAATTAGACATGAGGTTTACAGCTCTTGTCACTGAACTAACATCTCTAGGTATGGAGCTACAAAATCGAGAAACAGTGGTCAAAATCTTTAGAAGTCTCCCAAGCAGATTCCTAATGAAAACAACTGCAATGAGAGAATCAAACAATCTGGACAGCCTAACTTCAGAAGATGCTTTTTCAGAACTCAAAGCATTTGAGTTTGAGCTGAATTCGGCCAGTGATGCAGTAAGTAATCCAGTGATCGAATCTAGAGCACTAATGGCATCAATCAAAGGAAAATCTATCAAAGAAAAAAACTCAGATATAAGTGAGGAAGAAGAACTGGCGCTTCTAAATAGATTCAGGAAATTCCTGAAATATGAAAAGAAGGGAAACAGTCCTAAGCACCCAGGACAAAGTTCATATCAAGCGTCTCCCCAAATACAACCACAATATCAAGCGCCTCACTATCCTGCGTCTCCCTCCCGAGCGCCAATTCAATATCAAACTCCCTCTCATCAAGATCTCTCAGTGCCTGCAGCGTTAAACCAGCGATCCACAAGATTAACAAATGAACAAAAGATGAAGACCAATCTCTGTTACAACTGCAGGAGACCAGGGCATTTCCAAGTTAATTGCTCATATCCAAATGTGTCTAAACCTACAAAGCAAGATCACGCGGATAGAAACCAATTTAGGAGCAATCTAAGACAACAAGGCTTGCTAGCAGAATCAGAACCTCTCTATACTCCTGAAGAGGACTTGGAATCATCAGATGAAAGCAGCGATGATGAACCATCAAAGGATTCAGCATTCATTTGTCTCATGGCAAGAGATAATGAAGCATCTAACGACTTACCATCTGAGGTACCTAGAGCCAACACCGACACTTCAATATGGTACATAGATAGTGGGTCATCAAGACATATGACTGGCTTAAAGGATCTACTGATCAACTATCGTGCAACCAATAGTCCTCAAGTTATATTCGGTGATAATTCCAAAGGTAAAACTAAAGGTATAGGTATCATGTTCAGGGGGAACATCATGATAAATGATGTATATTATGTTGAGGGTCTTAAGCATAAGTCAATTTTGTGATAAAGGTTTTGAAATTAAGTTCTATAGTGACTTCTGCGAAATAATAGATGTTAAGACAAGATCTACGAAGTTAAAAGGAAAAAGAACAAACAATGTATACTTAGTAGATTGGGATTCAACATTAGATAACAACCCTACATGTTTCGTAGCTAAGAATCAAAACGAATTGGGTTGGTTATGGCACAGAAAAATGAATTACCTCAACTTCAAGGCAATCTCTCAATTAATATCTCTAAATCTCATAGAGGGATTACCTAAAGGTTCCTTTAATAAAGATCGCTTATGTGATGCGTGTCAAATGGGTAAGCAAGTCAAATCATCCTTTAAGAAGAAATCTCATCTATCTACATCGCGAGTACTTGAATTATTACACTTAGATTTATTTGGTCCTATTCAAATCATGAGCATTAGCGGTAAAAAGTATTCACTAGTAATAGTTGATGATTTCTCACGTTATACATGGGTAGAATTTTTAGTGTCTAAAGATGAAACTAGCGCTAAGCTCACATCACTAATTCGTCAGCTACAAAACTCAAAAGACCTAAAAGTAACCAGAATTAGAAGCGATAGAGGAACTGAATTTACTAACCATATTGTTGAGAAATATTGCAAAGACCTTGGGATACTTCATGAGTATTCAGCGTCTAGAACCCCTCAACAAAATGGAGTTGCTAAGCGACGGAACAGAACGCTCAAGGAAGCTGCCCGTACCATGTTAGTCGAATCCAAGCTACCTCAAAGGTTTTGGGCCGAAGCTATCAATACCGCTTGCTACACACAGAATCGGTGTATGATCAACAAGCAACATGAAAAGACTCCATATGAAATATGGAAGGGACGTAAGCCAAATGTTTCATATTTTCATGTATTTGGTTCAAAATGCTTCATTCATAACAATGGATCCCAAAACTTAAAGACATTTGATCCTAAAGCAGATGAAGGAATCTTTCTAGACTATGCCAAAAATGGAAAGAACTTTCGTATCCTAAATAAGATCAAATCAAAGGTAGAGGAATCCATTCATGTTGTGTTTGATGATGCTAACCAAGAACCGAGTAAGGTTAATATTGATGATGTAGGAACTGAGGAACTCTCTCAACAAACATCACAAATCAATCTATGTGATGATAGCGATCTTGATGAAGAGGATGAGATTATCGTGCCTAATCCTACACTTACTCACGAGGTTGTCAATGACCAAAGAAACGCTGATGACCATGAAGAAAGTGATCATCAAGAGCAAGTTAGAACTATAAACACTGAAACGCCTACGCAAAGAGCTGGTCAAGCGCCTGTGCAACGTAGTCAAGCATCTGATCAAGCTCTAAACCCTTCTCAACCAGATAGAAAATGGCTCAGAGACCATCCACCAGAATTAATTATTGGAGATATGGGAGCACCTGTAAAGACTAGAGCCGCTACAATAAACGAGGCCATGTTCGCAAGCTTCCTATCTCAAATGGAACCTAAGAAAGTGGATGAAGCGCTAAGCGATCCAAGCTGGATAGAAGCCATGCAAGAAGAGCTAAACCAATTTGAAAGAAATGAGGTATGGACGCTAGTACCAAGACCAACCCACCAAGGGGTCATTGGAACTAGATAGGTCTATAGAAACAAAATGGATGAGAATGGGATTGTGATTAGAAACAAAGCCAGACTCGTAGCTCAGGGATACTGTCAAGAAGAGGGCATCGACTTTGATGAAACGTACGCTCCAGTTACCCGTCTTGAAGCAATCCACATGTTTCTAGCATTCGCAGCATTCAACAAGCTTACAGTATATCAAATGGACGTAAAGAGTGCATTTCGGAATGGTAAGCTCCAAGAAGAAGTATATGTGGAGCAACCACCAGGATTCATCAATAACCATGGGAAAGGTATGGTCTACAAATTGGACAAGGCACTCTACGGCCTTAAACAAGCACCAAGAGCATGGTATGACGCTCTTTCTATTTTCCTTATTGGTAAAGGTTTTTCAAAAGGAAGCGTTGATACAACGCTATTTAAGATTACCCATAATGAAGATATTCTCTTAGTTCAAATTTATGTTGATGATATTATATTTGGATCTACTAGTAAGTGTTTATGTGAGAAATTTTCAAAAATGATGCAAGACCAATTTGAAATGAGCATGATGGGCGAGTTAACTTTTTTCCTAGGATTACAAGTTAAACAACTCCCTAATGGTATATTTATAAACCAAACTAAATATACTAGAGATATGATTAAGAAATTCGGTATGGAAAATGCATCATCTTCCAAAATTCCAATGAGCCAAACGACTAAGCTAGATAAAGATGAAAGTGGAAGGAAAGTCGATGCTACAAATTATAGAGGCATCATTGGATCACTTCTTTATCTAACAGCTAGTAGACCTGATATTATATTCTCAGTATGCTTGTGTGCACGCTTTCAAGCCGATCCTAAAGAATCACACTTAATTGCTACCAAGAGAATCCTTAGGTACCTCAAAGGCACACAACATGTGGGCTTATGGTACCCCAGGGATTCTCCTTTTGAACTAATCGGTTACTCAGATGCAGATTTTGCAGGATGCAAAATAGATAGAAAAAGTACTAGTGGTACATGTCAATTCCTAGGTGATAGACTAATTTCATGGCACAGTAAGAAACAACAATCCATTGCGACTTTTACTGCTGAAGCTGAGTACGTAGCCGCTGGAAGCTGTTGTGCACAAATTCTCTGGATGAGGCAACAACTTAGAGACTATGGCGTAGTCTTAGGTCCAACCCCAATCCATTGTGACAACCAAAGTGCCTTGGAAATGACACAAAATCCAGTTCTTCACTCTAGAACCAAACACATTGACATACGGTATCATTTTCTGCGTGACCATGTTCAAAAGAAGGATATCTCCATGCAATTCATTGGTACAGAAAAACAATTGGCAGATATCTTCACCAAAGCTCTCAACGAACAACGCTTTCTCACTTTAAGAAGTGAACTAGGTATGATTGATCTAAATGCCTAATCATTTGAAACATCATCCTTTCATTAAGCATAAATTTAGGGGGAATAAAATTCTTTTTACACATAAACTCGTTCAATAAGTTATCAATATTTAGGAGAACCTACACAGGGGGAACCTTAAAAGGGATAACTGAACTTCAGTGAGAATGACCAAAACCATTTTTTTTTTGTTTTATTATTACATTGATCATAAGCACTTAGCGTTACACGCTAAACTCTTTCAGACGCTTATCAAACATTTTCTTTAGCGTCTGTGCCCTCTCAAAATAAACTGAACGCTTAGCTTTATTCCCAGCTAAAGCGCTTAGTAAAAAGATCCTTTAAAAGCAAGCGTACATTACCCTACGCTAAAACAAGAAAGTGGATTAGTCAATCAATGCAATTAATGCTGACTTGACATTCCTCACCTTTCGCTCAAGAAAACCCATGGGTACTCATCACGTTTTTCAAAGATGGTTCAGCACATGTACACGCGTAAGTACAATTACCATGTATCTTAGACGAATACAACCAGCGCTGAATATTTTAAACCAAAAGTAAAACACTACCACCAAGACATAATGATAAGTACCGGGAAACTGTGTCCTCATACATACCCTGAAAAGAATAATTCTATATGTTACGATGACCGCTAAAGCACAAAATGTTACTTGAAAGAGAACCTCAAGATTCTCAAGCGTTAAAATCACACTGAATTATTTCAAGCGTCATTTTCTTCTGAATAGGTCCAGACGCTCCCACAAACTTTTGGCGGGTATTTCAATAGTTGTTCAAAATTTCGGTTCCCGAACGGTTTTTCATAAAATACATGTCCGCTGTTAACGGGCACACGTATCACTTTCAGTATATCAAAAGTCTCTGTTTCAAACTTTTAATCGGACGTCAAAATAGTATATGTGGTTGTTACTAAAAGTAACCGTGCTTATTAAAATCTAAATTCACATCCACAGTCGTATTTTAATGGCTGAGATTTATACTCCTCCACGTGTCAACATCTCAACCTTCAAACACAAAAAACATTCAAATTGTAGTATTTCAAAACACACTTTCTACAGAACATAAACTCTCTTACACTCTCTTTCATTCGTGCAAGAAAAATCTCTCTCTCTCAAAAACAAAATTTTCATTCTTAATCTCTGTCTACTTCTCACTAATGGCACCCAAGAAAGCTATTGCTGGAACCACTGAAGTTATTGTTAAGGTCACTGAAGGCCTTATAATCGATTGGAAGTTTCTCTATGAAAACCCCCAAATTGATTTAACGGAAATGATGGCCTCTGTAGCAGAGGCTGGGCTTCAGAAATTTCTTACCAAACACTCGTACATGTTTCCTGAAGAACTAGAATTTTTCTGGAGAAATGCTAGATTGTCTGACGATGAGACTTCCATCACCTGTTTGTTTCCTGCCCCCAAGACGGAATCAAAGACGTTCACTCTCTCTGCGGCCTCTATTGCCCAGAATTTCTCTCTACCTAACGACGGAGCGACTTTAGACACTATCACTGAGGAACAAATTCAAGAAGTCTGGACTCAGATTAGCGCTTACGATGGTGTTCCATACAAACCGTACTTTGAGAAGAAAGATATAGTGAACAGGTATCGAGTCTTAGCTGATTTCTGCAGTAAAAACATTGAATGCAGAGTGGGAACCTTTGACAAAATCAGCCCAACCCAGTTCCAGATGATGACTACTATCTTGCTCAAGATAAAAATCAACTGGAGCGCCTATATATTCAGCAGATTCAGAGACAGTCTACGCACTTCAAATAGACCTTATGGCCTAGTTTTAAGTGATCTAATTTTCCGAGCAAAGTGCACCTCTTCAGCAGGAGTCACCGTGGCCAAGCATAAGTTCTATGGACCAAGAATCATCAACAATCTCTTCAATCCACCCAAAGTTGGAGGTGCTGCTAGACCTCTCTCTGAGCGCCAAGTTGTACGCGCAACATCAAATGAGGAGGCTGAGCGCCCAGATCAGGAGAAGGCTAAACGTAATGTGAAGCGTCCCACTGTCACAAAGAAACGGGCTCCTCGAAAGCCCAAGGCTCAACCTATCAAAAGTGATGAAGAAGACGAGGACTCTATACCCCTCATTAGTCGGAAGGATCTGGAAAAGGTCCTCAAAAATATCGACTTTGGAGAACCAGCAGTTCCACAGACTCAAGCGTCCCCAGCCGAAGGGGTAAATGTAAAGCGTATCTTCAAGAGACGTAAGCGTCCAACTGCTGCCATTTCTTCTAAGGCTACACACACGACACCAAGCGACCAAGCCATAGCTGCTATTCCGATATCATCCTTTGAACCACCAGTTGATGTCCATCTGGATGTTGATATGGCTAACATTGTGGCCATCGCCTATGAAGCTGCCATCGAATCTGCAAATCTCGAGCCTGATGAACCTGAAATCCCAGGGGTTCAACCATTGCTTGCATTACCAAGTACAACAGAGGCACGCTCAGAAGGTCAGAGCGATGCTAACGACGTTGTGATTCATCGACATTTCTTCAAGCTGGATCCCTTAAAGACCATCGATCACTCCGTCGATTATTTCCCTCCAGCGCCCGCAGAACCCTTCATACCTATAGGATATAATGAAGAAAGTCTTATCAATGCTGAGAATGATATCGCCAAGCTCATAAAATTTGATCTGGCTGTACGCAACACTCTATCTAACACAGCATTGACCACAGCTGATAAAGCTTCTTCTCTGGACTGTGGGACAAGCAAACCCACTGGCTTCGCTCTCAGAGACTACAACATCAGAGTCTATGAGCGTCAGGATAAGCTTGTGAACCCAACGGAAAAGCTACTAAACAGAGAAGGCTATTCTCACTCCCCAACACTGGTAAATAGCAAGGAAAACAAGCGCTCAGCTAATCCTCTCCTCTTGTGGAAGAATAAAGGAGTACATGCCGGTGAGCGTCCAGCTTCACTGACTGAGATGATTCAAATAGAAGCCGATGCATATTTTGACTGCGTCTGGAACGCTAACTACCAACCAGACAGGTATCGTTTTGAGTCCATCTATGATATTCATCACCAAGGATTTCGTGCTATACTTAATGTAGGAACTGAGTACTGCATGACTGAGGTAAAATGGGCTGAAGCTTATATGGGTGACAAGTATAAATTTGAAGAATTGGTTAGCGCTCCCATCTGTTCAGAATAGGGATCCATGATAAAAAGAGCAAATTTGCATGATACATGCTAAAGCATCGTCAACATAGACTTGGACCAGTTCTGAAGCTGCCTCTGATCCGCCACCAACCTGAACACCTTTTAAGGCAAGCGTTGTACAAACTAGCTAACTCTTCTCTACGCTTTGCTGATCAAGCGTCCACCAGCGGTTCTTCTCCCCTGTCCTGTCTGAACTTCACCCCTAGCCACTGTGAAGACAACTTTTCTCCCATGATGACAATTATGCCTCCAGTCTCCCTATTCGACAAAATCTTCACAGAAAATATGCGACAGTGGAATGGCTCTCGGATCAATCCTTTCAGAGGATATCCACTTCTTCCGTCTATCAGACAAGAAGTCTTAAGTCACTATAATTTTGTTTTGTCGCTGCTGGAAAGACCTCAAGCGCTTGCTTCAGCCATCTACCTATACTTGGAAGAGTATTACAGGCTCTACGTTCCCGACTCTCGGAAACCGAAGACTCTCCCAACAGATAGGCTAATTGGCTTCTCACAACACTATTGCCCAGATGCCTTGTTCTCCATCTGCCAAGCGCCTTCCAAAATCTTTCCCACCCATGTGCTAGATATCCTCGGGCCATTGTACATCAGGGCCATGGATAGTCCTATCAGCACGTTCATTCAAGGTACTTATCTCTCCACTCTACATTTGAATGAACTTCTACAGACTGTTACATATCCATATGCAGATGAGCCGCTTGCCAACTTGGACTTTCAGTTTACGGACTTTAGCCGTATAGAGTCAGCTTCTACTACAGCACCAGCTGAAACGTTACCTGCTCCTGAGCGCTCACCAGAATTCCCTCAAGCGCCTAATCCCCCCAGTCCAACTGAATCCGACTCTACTGCATCCACCGAGTCCAACAGTGCCCCAGAGCATCGAGGAACAGTATTTGATCCTAATTATCAAGTACCTATTGAATCTCTCAAACACACATCCCGTTTTAAGCCTCGAGTTAGCACTGCGGTTCCCGACGCTCAAGCGTCCATGACTGAATGCCTCACTCAAATACAGCAACTATCTACAGCTACTCAGGCAAGTCATGTGGCTTTAACAAATGATCTAAACCACCGTTTCACGGCTCTTGAGACCTCTCTTACAGACGCTAATCACGCTCAACTACTGGTCATGAAAGAACACTTCGACCAGCGTCTGACCACTCTTGAGGCCTCTGTCGCTCAGATTGCTACTCAAGTCAGTCTTCTTACTCAGCATTTCATACAGACTGATGATGGCAATAAGGGGGAAAAGAAGGGAGAAAAGAGGAAATCTTCAACATCTAAAGATCGAGATCCTCCTCCACCATCCAAGCGTCAACATATTGATACTCCCCTCACACTAAGTACAGAGCCAAGGTATCCCTATCCTTCTTGGGTAACTACCTCGGTGGGAGCGTCTAATAAAAAAGAAACCCCAAGAGTGCTCTATCCAAATCTTCCATTACCTTCAAGAGCACTGCTTGAACAATTTGATATTCCTCTTCTGAGAGTGTCAATTCCAGAACCATCTGATCCAACAGTCTTAGCCTTAGAGCGAAAAATGTCTGACTTTGACCAAACCTTCAGAATTTGCCTACGATACATAGGCATCAGTGCAAAGGAATGGGATAAGCAGCTCATTACTTTCAAGGCACGACAAGTAAAAGAAAACAAACATATAATCAGTAAAGATCATGCTGCGATGATGACGCTAGAAGATCAGATAACTGAAGCAATCCGTGCTGAAATGACTAAGAGATACAAGATCAAATCACGATCTTGATTTTTACTTATGATTCTCTCATTTCAGTTGTAAAATGCTTGTACTATAAAAGATATATATAAAATGCATTTTACAGCTGAAACATCTCGTTGAAGCTCAAACTAACTTACTAACCTACGCTAACTCGTACTTTAGGTATCTAACGCTTGAACTAAATAGGTATTGCCATCATCAAAAAGGGGGAAATTGTTAGGAATTTCATGTTAGATGTCTTGATGATGACAAATAGGACTTCCTGTTAGACCCCGAAAAATGTAAGTATAAAAGCTTTCATAGAATATTGTGTATAAGTACCTGAAAGCTTATTTATCTTAGGCTTATAGTTTTCATCTTTGTAAAATTTTAGACTAAGAATGTGATATTGAATCACTAAGGAGAATTCTGGGTAAGTCTACCAAGTGATAAAGTTGAAGATCAAGCGTCTGAAGCTACATAAGATAAAGATCTCTTGAAGCGTCCGTCAAACGTTTTAGAGACTATTCCAGGTTACAACTCCAGCGCTCAAAATACGAATGGATAACTCAGGCCGAATACTCAACACTAAGTCAATGATGGAATTCTGAGTGAGCCTATCAAAGACAAGATTGAAGAGTAAGCGTCTGAAATAAAGAGAAGAGACTCAGGATCAGTCCAAGCGTCTGTCCAATGCACGAGAAAAACTGTCCTCTTCAGCAAGCGTCCAAAAGGCTAAACCAACACGACCTACAACGAACGTAACCTGAAAATTCAAACCCAAAGCTATCCAAAGACTTAAAGAATGCATGAATCAAACGGACAAATTATTTCCAACGGAAATAAAACAAGATGCATTAAAAGTCGGATAAGTGCTATTAAAATATAAGCACTATAACGTATGGGTAAGCCATTCATTTGACCAAGACTGTCAGAAGTTATGAAACCAAGAACATGCCTAACCAATTAAGTATACCCAAAGTTAGAAATGTCAGAACTCAAGGAATGTTTGGGGAAACGAGATTCCAACCGTGTCAAACGGACAAAAACCACCAATACATTATAAATAGCCCTTTCAACAAATAAGTCAAACATAGAGCAAAAAAACCGTGACATATACAAGAGATATACCTGAATATCCTAGTGTGAATAACAGTCACAACCTCTTGTATGTAGAAAATTATACAAAAAGACACAAAAAAAGAATACCTACTTTGTTGAAAGAAAAGCTTACAAAAATCCATAGCCAAATATCCGTATAAGCTTTTCACAAATATTCCAGAGACAGTCAACTATATCTCAAACCCCTTTTTGAAGACCCTACATTACTATTGAGATATCCTCAAGTTGTTTGAACTTTCCAAAACCAAACAAAGCCATTACAAAACCTTTCAACATCTTTCGTCTGAGTGAGAAAGTGTGTTGACTTACAAGCGCCATTTTTGTGTAAAAGAAGCTTGTGGAAGAAGATCTCTACTGGAGCTGAAATCTGTGTGACCAAGGAGTTCCGGGATCAAGTGTAACTTGCATTATTTCTGGGTGAAAGAAGCAAGGGGATAGAAGATCTTTAGTGGAGCTGAAATCTGTGTGACCAAGGAGTTCCAAGATCATATCCAACCTCTCTCTATTTTGTAGAAGTCTCTGTGTGACTTTTCGATAATCATCATAGTGGAAAACCTCTCTGATAAAGGGAGAAGAAGGACGTAGCTGGGATTACATCACCCAGTGAACCTTACAAATATCTTGTGTCATTTACTGTTTTGTTGTCTTACATTATACTGTCATATTATATCTTGAAAAGGCATTTAAACTAATAAGCGACTAATTGGTTAAAACGAACGCTAAGCTATAAAAACATTTTCGCTGTGCTAACCCTGATTTAGTGACTAAACTCTGCCCTACTTTGGTAAGTGTTGAAATCACCGAATCTAAGTTAACTTTTCTCAAGCGCCTGAAACTAGCGCTTAAGTCATCATCCCTCAAGCGCCGCACCCAGCGCTTAAAGCTTTCCGAGCGTTCAAATACCTCACAGTAATACGAAAGTTTTTAGAAGTCGAAAAAGACTTCAGGGTCTATTCAACCCCCCCCCCCTTCTAAACCCTTTCGTATACCACTTAGGACCAACAGCTTCTACTTCTCAACTTAGGGATGAAAAAGAAGAAAATGAGGAATCCTTAAAAAATTCTAGAATTGATGAATTATATATTAATAAAGAAAATATTGTAAAAGGATACAATAATAAGCAGGCTAATATTAGGCAGGCAGAGACAATGTCTGAAATGAGTATGCCACCTTCTTAATGGATTTTAGTTATAAAATTGATTTTAGTCCTGGTTCTGAAGCCAGGAAAACTATTAAGAAAGAATTTAATTTACCCAGATGGGAATTATTTAGAAATTGGTTTTTCGATCATTTTAATCAAAATGAACAAAATTATATACAAAAACAATTTTATAATACTTGTTCTGAAAAAAATTCTTTAATACCTTTTGTCCCTTGGTTTATGTCTACATATGTAGAACAATATATTTCTATTATAGAAAGAAATTATAAACTTTTAAATGGACAAATTAATAAAGATATTTATGCTCCTTGTCAGGCTTTTCAAATGGAAAAGAAGGAAATAAATCCATTTGTTTTCTATTTTTAGGCTATTACCATGTCAAGTTTGTCTATTGCTTAGATTTTTTTAAAAAGCAATTTCTAAAGAAAAAAAGAAAAGGAGTTCTCACAAACAAATCCTGCACTTATTTTGTTAGCTTACTTATATCATTCTCAAGGTTGATTACCTACGAATGGACTCACAAGATCCGCACCATAATGCCGAAGAGATTGTCGCTCAAGCCAAACGAATGAGAGAAAGATATCGTATTCGTAGTAGAGAGTCTATGAGCACAGAGGATAGAGATGCATATCTTGCAAGAGTACGACAAAATAGGCAAAAACAATTGAGAATAAATGAAAGTGTTGCAACAAGACAAGGAAATGGAGATGGCACAATATCAAATTCCGGAAAGTGACGATCTTGAAAATTTTCCATTTCAATAAGGATTCTTCAATACTTAATGACGAACATATAATGCGAAATTTATAATATTACGGTTTAAGACTCACTTGAACCCGGAAATTTGAGAACCTTCTTCAGTTGAATCACAGACTTCATTTACACCTTTTAATGCTCCAATTCATCTAAGTCCAATCACATAATGGAAAAGACTTGTACCCCACAACCCAAATGCTCCGGATGAGTAAAATGACCATTACATGATGATGCCATCACACTATTTTCTCCCTTATGTTTTGGATGAAAATGTATGTTCTTTTCCCTCATTTTTGTGTATTAAAATCATGTGAATAATTGCTGGAGATTATGGGAGTTATTTCTCTTTTTATTATGTTAACTTCCATTTCAAATTTCCATGGAAGAAACTACTCCCTCCATTTTATGTTAAAAATCCGGGTCGGGTCGGGTCAGCCCTCATGCGCGACCCAAACCCGATTTCCAACATCTCCCACTCGCACATGAGGGCTAGACACAAGTATGTATCATCGTAGTCATATACTCACAATCTTCATACAAGCAAATGGGTCGTGTGACCAACGAGCACATACACATAGAGCTTTAAGGTCATACACCAGTTAAGGATATATAACAGCTCACTTTCTCAAAGTATCAGGACGTAATATCTCGTTATACCCCCAGACTCCATATACTACACCAATTTATGTATTTACAATTATGTCCCAAACTTCAAAGTTTGACATAATTGTCCGCGCGGTAAATACAAATGTGGTGCTAGTCATAAATAGTCTTCCTTTCCCACTTGAAACTCTCAACTTTAAAATGACTGCTTTCCTAGACATGTCCCACATTGCCGAATCATCCATGGCTATTGGAAAACATGCTAAAGTAGCAACACCAAATTAAAGTTTTGACAATCGGTTGAAAGTCATAAGAGTACTTAATTAGGGTATTTAAACCTTAGGGTCTCACATAATGAGGAAGCAGGGATCCATTCACTCATTACCCAATAGTCACATAGGCACACACGGTATGAAACACGTGTGATGGTGCATTTCTTCCTCCTAGGAAGCGTATGTCATTCATTAATAATACTACACCATACAAATCTTGGTCCAGATGCACCATGCACGACACTTGACCTGAGTTTTTCTTTCTTGATCTTTTTTCTACCAATCATCAAACTCAAGAAAAAACTCACATCTTGCCATAAGATAAGTCAATGGATGGTGGGAATCCATTTCAATTACTTAAATTCATAATAGTAATCTCATCTTGATTATCTATCAAGGCGACATCATTTTCACGTATGATTTCATGTATCTCATCTCTGCACATTACTTAATGTCAAAGGCGATTGCTCGTATGAGATAGCCAATCTCAACTTATCTGACGTACCTTTAGACATTGAATGCAAACCATCACAAACATGCTGATAGCATATCATTCAAATGTCAAACATTTCTGGGCATATATCTCTATGAACATTCCCAAAGTCAAAAAGGGATCACATTCTACACTATCTTAGAGATCCGATTTGACCAACAAATACATCTCTAGATTAAGGCTACGCAATAATTTTAGCCACATCTAAATGCGTAGATACTTATTGTAAAACCACTCATTGGTTTACTATAATATCTCACACAAAATTACATTTTGTGTCTATGTTTGATTTTACAGCCAAAGTCAATAGAAAGAGCTATTATGTAAGCTTTAGCTATCTGATTTTCACGATGTACATGCATAATCATAGCTCCCAAATAACTCCTTACAACTCCCACATGCTGTAACACAAGTTCAATCAAACATTTTGCTACTTCTACAGTAAGCATTTCAATAGAAGCAAATTCAGAGGCAGATTCTTACTTATCCAAATCCCCTCCTTAAATCCATATATGTGTATTCTTTCAATAACTTTCCTCCAAATCAAGAAAATTATCTATAGTGTTTGTCAACTATTATCCAATACCTCATATTAGAATTAGACAATATCTTATGACCCATGGCATAACAAATATTGGAGTAAGTACAAGCCACATTGTACTTTAAGATCCAAATATCAACTATTGGAATATGGTGGTCTAGACATTTCTATATGGAATCTCTGGATACATTTCAAGGTTACAGCTTTATGTTGTAGGAGTGGTGATGAGCTCATAACTATCTACTATAAAATCGTAGGACAGAAAACTTTTTCATTGATCTAGACACTGTGCAAGATTCATCTTCTACGATTTACATAGATTTTAACATCAAGTTGAGTGATATACTACCATGTCCTCTACTTCATAAGTTAAAGGAACACCATTCTCAATGGCTTTACATACTCCTTATCATCCCGGCTATTAAGACATTACTAGTAAAAAGATAGAATTCCAACATCTTAATGGACTTACACATAAAAAAAATAATGGTCTACATCTGTGAAGATGAAAACACACGTATAAGATCACATTTTTGTAAAATCTCATACACCATTATTTTGAAGACGGGTTTTTGCCACAAAGGTTGTAAGTTTGTAAACTTTACGTTTTGACCTTTGTCTATGGAGTCCTCAAGGCATTCCTATGTAGATCTTTACAATTACATAACTGTTAAGCAATGCAGTCTCGTGTCCATTTAGATATAATTCTAAATCTCAAATGTCCATGATAATCAAGAAAGCATAATAAAGTCATATACCACCATTAGAAAATAAGTTTTGTCTCAAGATATATATACATATAACTCATTTTTCACTAGGTGATATATATACCTCAAAATCAAATACCAACATTTTTAGTAGATTTCGAGAGCTTATGCAAAAGTTCTCAATATCCCCGCGTCTAATGTTGAACCAGAATCCAAACTTGGTTTAATTGTATACAATAGAGCATACGTAATATGCTAGTCACACTATAGCTAATAGAGACTGTGCAACTCAAATCTTTAAACCATGTGAAAGTCAAAATGCCCCATTTTTGTTATGACTTCACCACGAGGGCAATTGCTGCCACAAAGACAACTATCCCCTCCTCAGCAATTGGCACAAGAGTTATTTGGTGCCACACATGTTTACAGATTTCGTAAGTTCTATAAATACTCTTTCATTGCATTAATTCAATTTTATTCAGTAAGACAAGACGGAGTCTCACTATATTGGACTCTATCTAATCTTTTTGGAGAATATTTTGTGCTTGTACATAATAATGATTCAACTCTTAATTTGATCATCTAAGCAAATTTGCTCTGTTGGTCCCAAGTGGCATACGAAAGGGTCTAGAAGGGGGGGGGTTGAATAGACACTGAAGTCTTTTTGGACTTCAAGAGATTTCGTACTCAAATGGTTTTTTTTTTTTGGACGCTTGAATTGTCTAACGCTTGACTTGAGCGTTCACTTAAAATATAGATGCTTTGGTGAAGCGTCTAACGAAGACTGTTTTTATAAAGTTAACTTAGATTTCAAGAATTGAATACTATAACCGAGTAGGTTTGAGCATTCACTTCTTTGATCAGTGTTAGCACAGTGGAATGATTTTTGTAGTCTTCTTTTAAAAGCTTTAGCTTCACAAGAAATTTCTTAGTTGCTTAGCTTTTGATTGTGTTTTACTTAATCAGTTTATGCAACGATATGATAGCTAAAAGAATTGACTGAAAAGTAAATGACACAATATTTGTAAGGTTCGTTGGGTGGTGTAATCCCAACTACGTCCTTCTTCTCCTCGAATACTTGGAGGCAATCCACTAAAACGATTCTCAAAGAATCACACAGAATCTTCTACAAATTAGGGAGAGATGGATGTCGATGACTTGAGCTCCTTGATCACACAGATTTCTGCTCCAAATCACTTCAATCCCCTTGCTTCTTTCACCCAGAAATATGGCAAGTATCCAACTTCGACTTCACACAGATCGCGAGGCTTGGATAGGGGTTTTTCTAAAAGGGTTTGTTGGATTTTGATGAAGTTCAAACAACTGGAAATATCTCAGTAGTAATGTAGTTTCTTCGAAAAGAATGTTTGAGATATTGGGTTGACTGTCTCAGGATTTGAAGAAAAGCAAAAAAGAATAATTTCTTGAAAGTTTGGCTTTTCTGAGATTGTAAGGAATGAGACTTCAATGCAACAGCAATTCAACTTGATAATTGTTCTCTATTTTTTTGGCTTGTTGTTGAAGTCCTATTTATAAGCATTCTTGGAAAAAGTGTCCGTTTGACACATGCAAGGGCGCGTGTCTCTCACTTTCACGAGTGAACAACTTTTGTCCTTTTTCCTGAAAATCTGCTGCACAAAAATTGGTGCTGCAGTCTTTGAATAGTTGACAGTCCAATAGGGTGGCTTCTCCGTACGTTTGAAAGTGCTTATCACATTTAATGCTCTTATCAGCATTTAATGCATTTGAATTAAATGCCCGTTGATATTTAATGCTTTGAGAGTATTTGCATTAAAACTCCTTCTGGACTTAGAAATAAATTCAGGTGAAATTACTTCTGTCCTATAAGGTAACACTTGATATAGCTGGTCAATTTGGACGCTTGGAGACTTTATCTTCATTCAGAAATCAGGCGCTTGAGTCTTCGAACTTTATCACTGATAAACTCACTCAGAAATTATCAGATGTTTAGCCTAAGACTACTTAGCCTAACATTCTAGAACAAATATAAAACAAAGCCTATTACAAATCTAACACTTCAAAGCTGAAAAACAAACTTACATAATTTTGGGGTCTAACAAAGGTCCTAATTGTCATCATCAAAACATCTAACATGAAATTTCTCACATGCTCCCACTTAAACTCAGGAACACAATTTTCTTAAGTGATATAATATGTCACATAGCCACTATTTGAATCATTAAACCTAAGCAAAAGTCACAATAATGATTCGACTCTTAACTTGATCACCTTGGAAAATTTGCTCCCACTCAAAGTTGAGAACACAATTTTCTTAAGTGATATATATGACACATAACCATTATTTGAATCATTAAATCTAAGCAAAGGTCATAAAATTATGATTCGACTCTCTGTTTGATCAGTTTGATGAATTTGCTCCCACTCAAAATCGGGAACGCAATTCTCTTAAGTGATACATAGGCACATAGCCACTATTCGAATCATTAATCCTAAGCAAATGTTTAGCAATTTCAAGATTTTCATTCCAAAAATTATTCTCCGGACATTCTGTGATTTACTGATTTTTCATATCATCATGTTCACCTAGAACATGTACCCTTAGATCATTCATACATCTTCGAGACACAAATGCATTATCTCTTTGCTTTAATTTATCAAACTTGTTTGAAAATTTTACTAATTTGATTCTCTCCATAATATACAAGAAACATTCTGATGTTTCATATCATAAGAAATCAAACAGACAAGATCAGGGTATGTGAAAAGTAATGGAATATGAAGTTCAATTCTCAATCTTCACATTAACTAAATCACTGAAGTCTAATAGAATTAACTGGAATGAAAGGTCAATTGACTAATCTCTGAATGATCGCATGTGATTCACCACAAGTTGGCAATCAACTACAAAATATATATTTAGAGAGTTTCTCTTATTAGCTTGGTGTCTCGATTCGTTGTGACTTAACTAAGCATGCATAAGTGCATGGAAAGATGTTCATGTTACTCAACGAACACATCATTGATTATTCCCGAATAATCAATGTACCTTGGTCACAATTCACCGTCAAACCATTAAAATATATATAGCTAGTACCACTCTATGTATCTATTCTTTAGATACTAACCAAGTTAAAAAAACTCAAATCTAAGTAAATGAACAATACAGTCTTAGAAGAACAACTCAAGAGATCAAGTCTAATGATCTTATCAAATTTCAAACGCTTCTCGATTTCACGTAATCATAAACCTAAATCCACAAAGGACAAGATATAGTAACTTAGTGCTTAAAGTCTAAACAAGCACATATAAACTTCTTAAAGTGCTATCTTTTCAACTCAGTACATACACGAGTAAAATTGACCCATCGTATGTCAGTTGTAGCATTCTAAACTTGTACCACTTCTATTCATTTCAGTGGTTAAGTTTGTTCTTCTTAGATCCTTATTTTGTCTCTTTCTTGATTTTCTCTTTGTTCTAATCTCATTTACTGTAAGAGTTTCAAACTCTCTTTAAAACAGATCAGCAACAAAGTCTAAATCGCATCAAAGAAGTAATATTCTCTCATTAAGAGAGCATAAAGTGACTAACATCATTTATGAAAGTCATTTTACAGTCAAATAAATTGAACTCGACTTTTAGGCTCTTCTATTATTCGACGGAGACTGGACAATTTGAACTTACTCCTCATAAGAGAAGACATTGTTTGTTGACTTTAACTTCTAATAGTCTTCGGTATCACCCTTAAATGCCACTCATTTTTCTCGTTATTCAGGGTATACTTGTAATCATCAAATACTAAAGTCAACAATCTCAATGTGGTTCAATTTTTGGATGTATTGCTCATTTAGTACACCACAGATCAATAGTATGATTTCTCATTCACAAATGAGATCGTAGACCATACAATTTATCAAAATATCAAAATAATAGTGGAACATTCCTTTCCACTTATGGTCAATTTATTGATCTTTTATTATATATTGAGTAGGAAGACCCATAATATGTCTTTCATGACTTGGTTACTTCCGTCTAGAACGTTTAATTCCATTTTATATATTCCAATACGTAGCAGAGTCATAACTACTACTTATAAGTACTCGTCTAGTACTTTTCTACAAACCTCAATATTCATATGAGATTTTGGTTTCCATGGTCATACTAGAGATATCATTCACATGCCCATTAAAACAAATAATAATTTTGTATTTAGCAAAATTAATATTATGATAGTTCACTATAATGTACAGATTCGAAAGGTCACACAGTGCTCAATCATCACCCGTGCCAAAATGTTCACTATCACGACTTAATTTTCTAGTACAAAATCTCACAAAGTTCTAGGTGAGAATATCTTGACTCAACCTTAGAACTCCCAAATAATCATGATCGACACATATCATGTTATATAAGAACATATCTTATAATTTTCATAAGGAAATATCTAAAAGAAATATCAGACGAAATGCATACAATTATAATGCAATAATCATGCATTCATACATTTATTTCATATATTTCATAAGACAAACATTTATTGCATAACATGTTATTACAATATATCGAACATGTTCATACATGTAATCAACCATTTTTGTAACTCTTTATAATGCAAGCGTTGACACCACGCTTTGCCTTCTTGGCGATCCTTAGTGCTCCCCACAACCGCCACACAATTAAATGAGAAGATGTATTGAATTTGGTCATAACCAATCCTTTCATCCAACTCTCACATCGAAAGTATTATCACTTATATTCACAATAATCCTGTGAAGACTCAATTTCTCAAAATTTCTCGATTTAAATTTTCACGCTCATCTTTAATTTGAGTATAATATGTGTACGTATTCAAATACTCTCACATATGTAAGTTTTCTAAAATATTCGTTTGACAAAAGTCTCGGTGGGATTTCCATTTAACAACTTGAAGTCACAAAAAAATTTCAAGTCATTTTTTTTAATTCCACACAATTTTCATGGAAAATTTGAATTTTCCATATGCATTATAAATTGAGTATGACACAAACAAGTGATCAAATACTACAAATAAGCAGCCAACGCCTCCAAATACTTTTCCTAATTTATAGAAGAATTTCAGAATTTTTTTTCTTTCCAAAAAATATTTTTCAGCAATTTTCACCAAATATTAAAGTTCAAAAATCGGGAAAAATATTTTTATATGCTGAAAAATTTATTTTAATTTACCAAAAATAGAAATTAAATTTGGAGCATAACAGTATTTTTCGGCCAAAATTGACCACCAGAAAGGGGTCCACGCGCCGCCACCTATAGGGGGTTGTTTGGCTTATTGCTTACAACAGCAGCCCCACTCTCGGGAAGAGACGGGTGTCTCACACGTGCCACTTTTCAAAGATTTCAGGCGATTCGTTTGAGGTTATTTACACGTATTTCGGTATTACGAATCTAACGGTGTTGTCGGTTTTCCGTTTGGAGCACTCTAAGATGGTATGTGTATTTCACACACTCGTCCCGAGACTGGGAATGTGATGAACGCACTATTCATCATCTTCTCCAACTTAGCAAGAACCCTAATCCTATTTAAAAATTTAAATTGCAATATCTCACTCATTTCAAGTCCATTTTTGATGAATCTTAGATGGTTAGAATCGTATTTGACGAGTAGAATCTATCCTTGTTGTAAGTTTTATCCCAAAATACGCAATTTAAAAAATGGGTTTTTTCGGATTTGTGCAGTTTGGGTCAACATTTTCTCACATCATGCAAAATTCTTAACCATGAGATATAACATATCATATCTATGACATATAAGCATGATTTGGTCGAAAAAAGAAAGCATAATATGGTGTATGTGAAAATTTGCCATGAAAGACCCATTTGAAGTACAAAAATGGGTTTCTTATAAATCCATGGTTATGGAGCATTAAAGCATGTAAAATGAGGCACATTATATTCTGGATATCAACCCCGAAGGCTTTGATACCAATGACGAACATATAATGCGGAATTCATAATATTACGGTTCAAGAATCACTTACTTGACCCCAGAAATTTGAAGACCTTCTTCGGTTGAATCACAGACTTGATTTACACCTTTTAATGCTCCAATTCGTCTAAGTCCAATCACATAATGGAAGAGACTTGTATTCCACAACCCAAATGCTCTAAAGGATGAGTAAAATAACTATTACATGATGATGCCATCACACTATTTTCTCCCTTATGTTTTGGACGAAAATGTATGTCTTTTTCCCTCATTTTTGTGTGTTAAAATCATGTGAATAATTGCTGGAGATTATGGGAGTTATTTCTCTTTTTATTATGTTAACTTGCATTTCAAATTTAGATATGGAAGAAACTAATCCCTCCATTTATGTTCAAATTCCGGGTCGGGTCAGCCCTCAAGGGCGACCCAAACCCGATTTCCAACACTTAAAAATCACAATTTTCAATTTCTAGATCAGCAGCGTAGAGAAATCAATCGTATTCGTGCAAGAGAAAGGAGAGCAATGATGACGCCGGAGCAGCGTGAAGCCCAAAATGCAAGAAGGCGACAACTTTACCAAATATGAAGATCATGTAACGCCAATAACACTACGCATTCAAGAGGAGGAACTGATAATATCCAACAAGCTGAACCAATGTTTATAGAGCACAATATATACATCTTTAGGGTTTGCTAATTCATGCGAGACATTATCATCACGCGATCAGACGCCGAATACTTCAGGTATTTAATTGCATTCAATTTATCGTACTCCACTCACAATTCTATTCAATTTAAATTCTTAATATTTTTGTTCATGTATATCGGCAAATAACTGTGTTGAAGTCAGGGGAGCAGTTTGTCTATCTTGCTCAATTCCTATACCTCTTACTACATTATCCAATAGTGATAATCAGTGTGAATCTTCAACATCAAATGCTCAACTATCCGGTACACTTAACATTACAACATTTGTCCAGATGTACGTAAATGCCGCATTAATTTATATGTCTAATAAATTGCATTCTTACTGCTAGAAAATTTCATGTTAGATGTTTTGATGATGACAAGATAGGCTTTATATTAGACCCCAAAGATTATGTAAGTTTATCTTTAATAGAATATGTCTAAGCTTTTGAGAAAGTTATCGAGTTGTAATTTTTATCTTTGTAGATTTTAGACTAAGTATCGAATACTAGGTCGCTGATAGAATTTCAGATGAGTCTGTCAAAGATGAAGTTGAAGATCATCGTCTGAAGTCAAGTGAAGATGAAAATTTGTCTTAATCAAGGATCAATGAATCAGCACTCAAAGCCATCAAGCAATCAAAGGATCAGATTCACCTGAAATAAATTCCGAAGCCATTCAGGACTTAAATGCAATCATCAACGGGCATTTATTTCCAATGGGAAATAAATTCAAACGCATTAAATGCTTGATAAGAGCATTAAATGTGACAAGGACGAATTGCATATGGAGCAAGCCACCCTATTGGCTAAGACTGTCAGAGTTTCAGAGTTCAAACCTGTCACATCTAATTGGTGTAGTTGAATTTCAGGAATGTCAGAGAAAGGACTATTCACTAGCTATATGAGAGCCACGCACCTACATGTGTCTAACGGACAAATCCTAAGAAATGTCTATAAATAGTAACCTTCAGCAAACCCTAATTACACAAGCACATAGATAAGAAAAAGGTTAAAATTTTGCTGAAATCATCACAAGAAAAGCTTACAATACTCCATAGCCAAATTTTTTTAAGCTTTTCATACATTTTAAAGAGAGTCACAGATATCTCAAAACTCTTCAAAGAAGAACCCTACACTATTATTGAGATATTCCAAGTTGTTAGAACTTCTCAAAATCAAACAAACACTGTGACGAAACCCTCAACCTCTTTCATCTGTGTGAGAAAATTGTTGATATTTGCAAGCAGCATTTCTGTGTGAGAGAAGCTTATTGAAAAAGATCTCAAGTGGAGCTGAAGTCTGTGTGATTAAGGAGCTCAAGATCATCTTCATTTCATTCACCATTTGTAGAAATCCTCTGTGTGAAGATTTTGATAATCATTTAGTGAATTCCCTCTGAGTGAAAAGGAGAAAAAGGACGTAGCTGGGAGTACATCACTCAATGAACCTTTCACATCTTCTATTATTTATTTTTACTGTTTTATTTCTTTACGTATTATTTGCATACCATTATTTAAAGGCATTAAAATCAGTATGCGACTAATCGGCTAAAACGAACGCTAAGCATTAAAATCTTTTCCACTGTGCTAACCCTGATTAAGCGATCTAAGTGTTACCCTACTTTGGTAATTGCCCAAATCACTAAGTTTAAGTTATCTTTTCTCTAGCGCTTTGCTTTCTAAGCGTTCAAAATCTTTAAAGTGATACGAAATTTTTGAAGTAAAAAAAGACTTCAGGGTCTATTCGACCCCCCCCCCCTTTTTAGACCCCTTCGTATGCAACTTGGGACCACCAAGTGGTATCAGAGCGGTTGAAGTAGAAACCATAGCGTTTCCGAGCATAAGTGCTTGTTTGGATCCATTTTTCAAACTTAGTCGCTTTTAGAAAAATCACATATCATGGATTTACTAAGAGGCCGAAGTTGATTGAGTCAAACTATGACTCATGGAAACTTATAGCATTTACATATTTATGCTCATGTAAAAATGAAATTGCGATGTTATTACAGATGGCCCCATTTAAATTATAAAAGTTATAACTCGACCCCTCAGAGCGACTGAAGCGACTCTGGATGGTTATGTCGAGAAGACAAAAGTAGAATGGACGCCAGATGATTGAAGAAGAGCGAACCTGGATAATGTTGGACGAAGCGCTCTCTACTCAGCGTTGATATATAATGAGGGATTGTTCAACAAAATCAAGTTTTGCAAAATTTCAAAAGAGATATGGGATAAGTTGGCTACTGTTTGTGAAGGATCTGCACAGATGAGGAAAAACAAGCTCTCTATAGCCATGCAAAAATTTGAGCATTTCAAAACGCAACCCAATGAGACGCTAGATCAATTGGATGCGGGGTTTACTTTGCTTATTACAGAGTTAGCGTCATTAGACAAGGAGTTGACCAATAAGGAAACGGTCAATAAGATTTTTAGAAGTCTTCCAAGTAAATATTTGATGAAGACTGTAGCTGTTGGTCCCAAGTGGCATACGAAAGTGTCTAGAAGGGGGGGGTTGAATAGACCCTGAAGTCTTTTTCGACTTCAAAAAGTTTCATACTAAAAGAATTTTTGGACGCTTGAAGTGTCTAACGCTTGACTAAAGCGTTCACTAAAAAAATAGGCGCTTTGGTGAAGCGTCTGATGAAGACTGTTTTTAGGAAGTTAACTCAGACTTCAAGATTTTGAATACTTTGACCGAGTAGGTTAAGCGTTCAGTTCTTTAATCAGTGTTAGCACAGCGGAATAATTTTTGAGTATTCTCCTTGAAAGCTTTAGCGTCACAAGAGGTTTCTTAGTTGCTTAGCTTTTGATTGTGTTTTACTTAATCAATTTATGCAATGATATGATAGATAAAAGAATTGACTGAAAAGTAAATGACACAATATTTGTAAGGTTTGTTGGGTGGTGCATCTACGTCCTTCTTTCCCTCGAACACTTGGAGACAATCCACTAAAATGATTCTCAAAGAATCACACAGAATCTTCTACAAATTAGGGAGAGATGGACGTCGATGACTTGAGCTCCTTGATCACACAGATTTCTGCTCCAAATCACTTCAATCCCCTTGCTTCTTTCACCCAGAAATATGGCAAGTATCCAACTGCGACTTCACACAGAACGCGAGACTTGGATAGGGATTTTTCTAAAAGGGTTTGTTTGATTTTTGATGAAGTTCAAACAACTGGAATATCTCAGTATTCTAGCTTTTCTGAAAGTTTAAGGAATGAGACTTCAATGCAACAGCAATTTGGCTTGATAATTGTTCTATGTTTGGCTTGTTGTTGAAGTTCTATTTATAGGCATTCTTGGAAAAAGTGTCCGTTTGACACATGCAAGGGCGCGTGTCTCTCACTTTCGCGAGTGAACAACTTTTGTCCTTTTTCCTGAAAATCTGCTGCACAAAAGTTGGTGTTGCAGTCTTTGAATAGTTGATAGTCTAATAGGTTTGCTTCTCCGTACGTCTGAAAGTGCTTATCACATTTAATGCTCTTATCAGCATTTAATGCATTTGAATTAAATACCCGTTGGCATTTAATGCACTGAGAATATTTGCATTAAACTCCTTTCGATCTGACGTTCAGGAGAATGTTTGTCATTTGATAGATGCTTCATTCATGAGATGAAAGTTCCATTTAATCTGGAGGATAATTTAATGTTTAGACGCTTGGAAAAGTCTTCAAACTTCATTTACCAGTGTAGACGCTTGAGACTTCAGTCTTCGTTACTTGACACCTCACTCAGAACATGTCAGGCGCTTAGAGTGAACTTCTTCAAACTTCATTCACTATTGATTTCTTGGACACTTGGAGTCTTCAGATTTCGCAGTCTTGATAAGCTCACTTAGAAAGTATCAAACGCTTAATCTAACCGACTTCTTGATCTAAGAATGTCAAAAGTAAAAGGTAAAATAAAGCCTATACATTTCTAATGTTCAAATGCTTATACAAGTATCTATGAAATTTAAGCATACATAACTTTGGGGTCTAACAAGATTTCTAATTGTCATCATCAAAATCTTAACATGAAATTCCTATCAATTTCCCCCTTTTTGATGATGGCAATACTCACTCTTTTATAGTTCAAGAGTTACGACAGCCAAAGTTAATAAGCGTTATGTTAGTAAGTTAGAGTTAGTTAAGCTTCAACGAGATGTTTCAGCTGAAAAAATGTACTTTATATATATTCAGAGAATTCATATATTTTACAAATTGTGTAATTAAATTACAAAGAGCTATCATGATCTACTTTCTTCTAGTAAGATTTCGTCGTCTGATCATTTCTGTTCTGATGGCTTCTTCGATGAGATCTTGAAGGGTGATCATTATCTGATGATCTCTGTCAATTACGAAGCGATTTTCCCTTTTTCTCCTTGTTTCATACACTGTATGCCGTCGATCCCATTCGGATGGATCAATACCCATATGCCTAAGCACTGCTCTGAACGCTTGAGATAAGTCTGAGAACTCCATTTCCACAGCCAAGTCTTGAGGAGTAGTAGGCTCTAGAAGTAGCGCTCGCTCCATCGGTATATTGAATTGTTCAAGTAACGCTTGAGATGGCACAGGTATATCTGCTCTGAAAGCGATGGGAGGAAAACCAGTTCTTCTACTAGGAATTCCCATGGCGGCAACCCATGAAAGGTAATTGGATTTGGGCAAAGGAGGAGGAGGTGGCAAGAAGACAAAATCTTGTGGATTTTTCGGCTCTGGACGCTTCACTTCTTGACGCTTAGAACTTGATTAAGCTCTTGAACTTGCATGAGCTTTCCTCTTTTCCCCCTTATTGCCATCATCAGCCTTTACTGTAGTTTCAGTAAGAATGGCAATTTGAGCAGCCATTTGGGCCATGGATGCAGCCAACGCATCAAATTTTGCTTCAAGAGATTCTTTCATAGCAATTTGATTAGCCGCAAGTCCATCGATCATCATCTGCATACGAGAAAGAGCAGTATCTATGGCAGCATCAGCAGCTCCGTGCATATGAACAACTTGAGCACTCATATTCTCCTTCTCGATCTTAGATAAGTCTTCCTTGATCCAGTGGAGAGATTCTGCATGATTGGACGCTTGAGCATTCATCTCTTCCAACGCTTCAGTGAGGAGAGGCACAAATGTTTGAAGCACATTCGGAGAGGTAGCTGGTTGTTTAAATCTTGAAGTGTGCTTTAGTGACTCTATAGATGGTTGTTGAAAATCTGGATTGAAGACAGACGAATGGATTTCCATCTCAGCAACCGCAGGAACAAATGAAGTTGAAGCGTCAGGCATAGCCTCTGGTTGAGACGCTTGAACTGGTTCCACTATTGGCGCTAAGGCAACTTCTGCATCAAAAGTGGAAGCTAAAGAAGAGACAGTAGTTAGATGACTAAAGTCACAGAAGCTGAAGTTGAGCCTTCCAAAATCTGAATCAGCAAACTCCGTTGATGAACTGTTGATTAACTCATTTACTCGAGAAATAGGAATGGTTGAGAAATCCCTTAGAGTGTGGATTGGAGTGTCCATTGCTATGACCCATCCTGGTCCTAAGATCTGGAGCATGTGGTTAACAAAGATCTTGCAACGAGGAGCCTTAATAAAGAATAGAGCATCGTCACATGGAGTGAATGAGAAGCGTAGCACTCTATCTTTTGGCATCTCCAATGGACGCTCAGACTCTGATACGTACATTGCCATGTATTCTTCAACGTAAGGCAAGGCTGCACGCGAGATGTCCGGATTTCTTTCAAGCAAAGAGAGTACATAGGTATAGTGTTCTATCAGTTCCTGTCGGAAAGAGAAGAGCAATGGATACCCAAAAAGAGGTCTTATAATGGATCCATTTGGCTTCCTCAGGTTTGCATTGAAGACGTTGTCGAAATCCAGTAAAGGATGGAGCATCTTCAACATACGTCTGATGTTGTCTTCCTGCTGGCCAGGTGTAAGCATCAAATCTGAAGTAGGCTTTCTTCCGCTTGTTGATGCTTGGCCACAATAATTAATTGGCAAATCTGCGATCCTAGCCAACGCTTCATGCAGAAAGCATTCAATTGGTTGACGGAAAGAGAGTAAGAGAGCAAGTGGCCCAACTCTTGCTTCTCGGCGCTGTAAGCAATATCGAGCAAACTGTCTTCTTTTATCTAGCATGCCGATTGTGAACAAGTGAGGTTCCTTGACCAGGTCTTCAAACTTGTAACGCTGGCCAACGTAGGTTTCACACCAGGTAACCTCATTCATGCAGAAGGTTGTGCCTGCATTTAGAATGGCACGAAAGCCTTCATGATGAATATCTCGGATGGCTTCAAAGCGATGCTTATCAGGCTGATAGTTTGCATTCAGGACGCTTTGTAAGAAGTAATTAGCCTCCTCTTGAATGAGATCGTTTAGAGAGGCAGGACGCTCACCGATATAGGGACTTTTATTTGTCCACAATCTTAGTGGGTTTGGAAGACTCTGATTAGCAGCACTGTGCACAACTGAACGAAAGTGGGAATAACCTTCTTTGTTTAAAATTTCCTCTTCAGGATTTAAAAACTCCACAGGTAGGCGCTCATAGGCTCTAATCTTGTAGTTTTTTGGAGCAAAACCTAAAGGCTTGTTGCGTCCCATGTCCAGAAAGTAAGCTAATTCCACATCCCCCTTGTGGAATTCTATCAGTAACCCGTTTTTCAAAAATCTGTATAAACGCTGGTGTAGATGGTAGAGGATCTCCATTGGCCAGTGCCAAGTAGTATGCAAATTCAACGCTTGTGACTTCGTTACTAAACAACATTTGCACAAGAGCTTGATCTCTATCAATTATCGTGGCTAAATCATTTTCATCGACGATGTAACATTCTTCATTATAGCCAGCTGGAATGAATTCTTCTTCAGGGACTGGAGGCATGAAATTGACAGAGTGATCAATTATTCTGGAGGGGTCCAGACTGAAGAAGTGCCTTGGCACAGGAGAACGCTTTATTGATTTTGTAGCGTCTTCAGCAATGCTCTGATCTTCTGAGATTGCCTCTGCTGTAATCAATGTTGTTGGTGGTGGGGGAGCTTCCTCTGAGATAGGTTCCTCAATGTCCAAAGTCATCATACTTCTGACAGCATCTTTGGCAATGGCCACCACTTCAGTCAAATTGATATCCAGATGGACATCAGTTGACGCTTCAGCCGCAGCTGGAATAAGAGTTGAGAGAGAAACATCCTCTATAAGAGCAGGATCTTCTACAGATGTAGGTATGAAATAGCTGTGGGAAGAAATAAACTTACCCTGAGAACTTGTCTCAACAGCAATACTTTGAGCGCTTGGCACAACAATCTCAGGCTCTTCAGGAACAGGAGCAACTTGATGCTTGCTAGTCCTGGAACGCTTGAAAATTTTCTTTACGTTGACTCCTTCAACGAGCTTAGGCGGTGGAGCGGGAGGATCAACAGCTGGTTCTTCAAAGTCTATTTGTTTGATGATCCCTTCCAGCTTCCGTCTTTTGAGAGGTAACTTGTCCTCAGTATCCTCATCGGTTTCCTCATCAACCTTTTGAGAGGAGGCGACAAATTGAACCTTGGGCTTTCTGGGAGCCCTCTTCTTTTTTGCAGTCGGACGCTTCACAACTTCTTCTGGCACTGGACGCTCCGCTTCTTTATCAGACGCTTGACGTACTTCCAGACGCTCAGACAGTGGTTTAGCAGCACCACCAATTTTGGGAGGATTGAAGCGATTATTCAGAATCCTTTTTCCCAGCAATTTGGACTTATTCAACGGAAGTCCAGACGAGTATACACATTTTGTCTTGTACAGCAGGTCTCTTAGAACGAGTCCATAAGGTTTATTCGAGGTGCTTAGACTGTCCCGAAACCTTCCAAAGAGGTACTCACTCCAGTTGATTTTGATGTTGAGGAGTATAGCAGTCATCATCTGAAATTTTACTGTGTTCACCTTATCAAAGGTTCCAACTCGGCATTCTATGATCTTGCTGCAGAAATCAACCAACAGCCGGTATTTGGACACCAGGTCTTTCTTTTCGAAGTATTGAGTGTAGAGCACATCGTCGTACGCACTCATGGTTGTCCAGGCTTCCTTGATCTGTTTTAATGTAACGCAATCCAATGCCTCACCCTCATTTGGAAGATTGAAGTTCTTGGCAATGGTGGAGGCAGCTAAGAGAAATTCCTTTGGAGACTCCTTCTTGGATAAAGAAATTAGACAAAAGATAGTCTTCTTGTCCTCTGAAAGTTTAGCAGTCTTCCAAAAGTTATCGACTTCAGTCGGAAACATATATGAGTATTGGGTCGAGAATGGTTTCAGCGCAGCTTTGACGACCATGTCCATCATGTCTGTTAGGTTGATCTGAGGTTGTTCATAGAGAAATTTCCAGTCGACAACAAGGCCTTCAGTCACCTTGATGGTAAGTTCAGCAGAAGTAGACGAAGATTTCTTTGGTGCCATTTTTTTTTTGTGAAAGAGATGAACTGAGATTTTGTTTTACTTTGAGAGAGAGAGAATAAGGTTTGCAGATATGTTTGAGTAAAAGTGAATTGTCTTTCTGCAGAAATTGTATTTTAAATGACACAGTAAAGAGTTTTTTAAACTTGTGTTCTCTAGTCTCGGTAGGATTTAGACACGTGTAACGAGTTTTGAATCTCAGCCATAAATTCATTAATTGCGGACGCGAGTTTTCTGTAATAGAGAGAAGTTACATTTGGTAATTCTCATATATAAAGATTTGACATCCGAGTTAAAAAATTTAAAACGTTTGGCATTTTCAGAGTATAACGCACGCGCCTGATTGTACACTGACACGTACACAAACACGTACTTTCTCTGAACCGTCATTTTGAAAAAGTAGGGGATAGGTTTACTAGGCTTCATCATATTGTAAGCACAGTGTTAAGTATTTAAATAATATTCCTAGTCTAATCCAATTGGTAATTAATTAAATTCTAAGCTCTTTTTATTAATAGCACTTTATTAATTCTAAATTAAAAATACTATTAATATTGATTGAATAAAATTATTTAATTAAAATAATTAAATATATTTATTATAATCAATACACATCCCTTTGATAATTTCCACTCTAAGTGAAATTACCATAATACCCTTCATAAAGTAAAATTCCTTTATTTTATCATCTTTACATAGTGCGACTCTCTAGGCTCGTCTTGATTGGCATTGGGACAATTTCATGGATATAGTTATCACCAAGCCATTCCCGTGAAGCTATACTGAAACCCAATCAAGTACGAGATGAATATTTCATCACGAACCTTTATGTTATAATTACCATACGAGTATGAACTCTTCACTGATGCAACCCAAGCAAGTAAGAGTCCTGGAACGTCAACCTCATATAACTTGATACTGTACTATAATCATATTGATGTGAAATTACCAAACTGCCCTTTATATCCAATACAAGTCAGTCATTAATGCTTTGGCAAAAAACTTTAATTTCACAATACCTATGACGTACAAGTCGCTTCTCATTTACTTTCGAGACAGTGAATTCCTTATTGGCAGTCCACTTCCCATTGTCAAACGCACCAATTGAATCGTACTTTAAGGTCTACCCCACCAATGGTTGATTAGGCCTAACAAATCTAATAACTTATTCAATGGTATGATCACAATGTAAAGGACTCATCAGGTCTAAAGTTCCACTCATACTATCATAACTAATAATCCTTATCATTGACTATCACCGAGTAAAAACCCATGTGATAGGATTACAATGGGTCGTGTTCAAATATGTCAACTTTGTTAATCATATTCATGACACCAGCTCTCACTATCCAATCAGTGTAAGACCAACACTTTTCTTGTCAAAGAAAGTGTCATACGAATCGAACATAAACGCCCAATTTAGACCATGTTTATAAGATCAAGCACTTAGCTCCACCAGTGCTACTACTTATCAAATATGTTGTGGTGAGTACACCTTGATCTTATGGACCTATTTGTTCAATACATTCATTGTCACAATTAGATTTATAAGAACAAACTCAATGCCCTTTATTAATGATTAATAATGTTCATGCAATATAAATAAAATGCCCTCCTATATCTAATTCCTCGATGGCATAGAGGGCATAACACCTAACAATCTCCCACTTGCACTCAATGTAAATTGCTATTATATTTGAGTCCTATCTTCTCAAGATGTTTCTCTAGCACCGCCGATGATAGAGGCTTAGTGAGTGGGTCAGCTACATTTTTCGCTGAGGCTACTTTCTGCACGATGATGTCGCCTCTTCCAATGATTTCTCGAATTATGTGATACCTTCTCTCTATGTGTTTAGATTTGTTGTGAGACCTTGGTTCTTTATCCAGTGCTATAGCTCCATTGTTGTCACACCACAGTGGCAACGATATTTCCATGCTAGGAACCATTTGAAGTTCAACCATGAACTTCCTTATCCAAACAACTTTGTTAGCTGCCTCAGAGGCAGCTATATATTTAGCTTCACATGTGGAGTTCGCAGTTGTGCTTTGATTGGAACTTTTCCAAGAGACTGCTACACCATTCAGAGTGAATATAAACCCAGACATAGATTTTCGATCATCCACAACATACTGAAAGTCTAAGTCAGAATATCCATCTACTCTCATTTCTTCATTTCCATATATGAGAAGTGTATCCCTTGTTCTTCTAAGATACTTAAGGATAGTCTTCACACTCGCCCAATGCTGCTCACCCGGGTTAGCTTAAAACCGACTACTTACACTTGCATAGGCTATGTCAGGCCTCGTGCATAAAATTGCATACATGAGAATTCCCATTGCTGATGCATATGGGATTGAACTCATATTTAGTCTATCCTCATCCAATTGTGGACTCAGACGTAGAGAGATGTATTTCATATCTCTTAAGGACTTTCTCTAGGTAGAGCGCTTGGGAGACACCTAACATCCGATTCGCTCTATCTCGGTAGATGCAAATTCCAAGAATGTAGGTCACTTCTTCTAAGTCTTTCATGGAAAATGTGCTTGAAAGCCATGCCTTGACTGATGTCAAAGAGCCTATGTCATTCCCCGTTAGCAGTATGTCATCTACATACAACACTAGGAATGTCAACTTGCTCCCACTGGACAATTTATAGACACACAGTTCATCTTCATTCTTAATGAATCCATAAGATTTTGCTTCTTGATCGAATCGTTGACTCTAGCTACGAGACGTTTGCTTAAGTCCATAAATGAACTTATTTCGCTTGCAAACCTTATGAGAATTTGCATCGGATATAAAACATCCGGGCTCTGCATATAAATGTCCTCCTCCAAGTTTCCATTTAAAAATGCGGTTTTCCCATCCATTTGCCAGATTTCATAATCTACGTTCGCTGCAATGGCGAGTAGAATTCAAGTGGACTTGATCATTGCTACGAGTGAAAAGGTTTCCTCATAGCCAATGCCCTCTTATGGCTATAATCTTTCGCGACAAGTCTAGCCTTATAGGTATCTACCTTGCCATCAGGACCAAACCTTCTCTAATAGATCCATTTGTACCCTATCAGCCGTACACCATCAGAGGGATCAGTAAGAGTCCAGACTTAGTTCAAATACATCGAATCCATCTCTGCTTTCATCGCTTCTAGCTATTTTGCGGAATCAATATCAGTCACTGCTTGCTTGTAGCTAGAGGGATCATCTCCATGGCTTCCATTTGCTATAGCAAACAAATATTATTGTTTGTGAAGGTAACCATATCTCTCAAGTGGTCGAGATACTCTACTAGAGTGTCACAGCAACGGCTGTGTCTTTTGAGTTTCAGGTTCAGTTCTTTGTTCTTAAATTTGTGTCCCCGAAGGGGATTCATTTGGTTCTTCTAATAGACCAAGTTTCCTCCCTACACCTCCTTGTGTAATGAACTCGTCTTCGAGAAATAATGCTTGCAAAGACATGATTATCCGATGATCGTTTGGTAGGTAAGACAGGTATCCCATGGAGTCAGTGGAAAAACCTATGAATCGACCCTTAAGGGATCTTTCCTCTAATTTCTCTACCTTTGTATTCTTAACATATGCGGGGAAACCCCATATTCTTATGCACTTAAGATTAGGTTTCCTTCCACACCACAACTCATATAGTGTTTCGGGAACAGATTTGGAGGGACATTTATTCAATATATGTATAGTTGTAAGCAAAGCATGCCCCTACAATGAAACAGGCAAATCGGTGTAGCTAAGCATAGATCTTGTCATATCCTATAGGGTACAATTTATGCGCTTAACTACTCCATTTAATTGTGGGGATGTTGGAGGAGTAAGTTGTAACACTATGTCGTGTTCTTTTAAGAACTCATCAAACTCAACACTCATGTATTCGCCACCACGATCTGATTGCAGTGCTTTAATACTGTGCCCGGTTTGTTTTTCAGTCATAGTATTTAACTAACTCTTTGAACCATTTAATAGCCTTAGGCTTATGTTTCATTAAATACACAAGTCCATATCTACTATGGTCGTCAGTGAATGTAATGAAGTACTGAAAACCTCCTTAGGCCTTATCCTTGAAGGGCCCACAAATGCCTGTATGAACTAAACCTAAAACTTCCATGGATCTTTCAAAATGCTCGGTGAAGGGACCTAGTCATTTTATCTTTTAGGTATGATTCACATGTTGGATATGGATCAGATCCAAGAGGGCCGATAAGCCCTCATTTCTCTAACTCGTGAATCTTGAATTCACCGACATGTCCATGTCAAAGATGCCACATAAGTCTTTGGTTAGTACCATTCACACTATACTTCTTAGTCATAGTGTTAACCATGCAATGGTTTTGAACATTAATATAATACAATCTATTAACTAAAGATGCTGAGCCAATGTTTTTATTTCTAAAATAAATATCACAACCATTGTCAATAAAAGCAAACAAATATCCTTTCCTGACCAATACAGGAATAGAAACAATGTTCTTAAGCCTATTGGGCAAAACGAGGCAATTATCTAAAGTAATAGAATGTGCAGACATTAATGTAATAGAAGTGCTTCTAACATGTGTAGTTGCGACACTGTGCCCGCTTCCCACATTCATCATCATTTCTCTTTTTACAAGCTTCCTATTTATTTCCAGATCCTGGTTTAAAACACAGATGTGAGCACTAGCTCCCGAATCTAGAATCTATGAAGTAGAGAATATATTCATAGAACAATTAGTCTCAAAAACATAAAGTTCTAGACCTGATTTGCTTTCAGCTCTTAGCTTAAGATAGTCATGCTTCCATTCATCCATTTCTTTGCAGTGGAAACAAGTCTTTTCAACTTTTGAGCTTTTGGATATTTGCTCATAGTTTTCAGAAGCAATCCTTACTCCAAGTAGCCCAGTTGGAAGTGGAGTATCATCGTCCCATTCCTTTCTCAATTGGACTTGCATGTATGCAAGCCTGTCTTTAGGATTTATCAAGGATCCTTCTATGTCATCTATCTCAAAGTTAGTGACATAAGCAGAGAAGGACTTAGGTAGAGATTGAAGAATGAGATCTACTTCCAGACGAAAATCCATGTAGCTTCCCAAAGACCGAAGTCTTCCTATCATGGATATCATATTCATAACATAACTTGCAACTTCATCATTTTCTCTCATTCTAGGTTGGAAAAGTTCTTTCTATAAATAATACCGAGTTGATTTTCCATGTTCCCCGAACATTCCCTCCAAGTGAAGCATCATTGACTTGGGACTTTCCATATCAAAATGCATATGTCTCAATTCGTTGCTCATGGAATGCAATACCTTTTGGGCATCAGAGATCTATCTCTTATATACTTTTAGAGCAGACTTTCCTTCATTAACCCTAGGTAAAGATGGACCATCTTGCTCCAAAATGTGCTCAAGCGATTTCTTCTTGAGCTCTGCCCTTAGCATTTTGATCCAATCATTGTAGTTTGGTCCAGTGAGGAGATTTTTCTCAATCAGAATTGTTTGTGGGTTAATCATTATAGAGAGTAATTATCAAACTACAGAAAGTACCAAGATTATTCAATAGATGTTTTAAAGGACTTGTACAATTACTTGTCTCCCACTATTTTTCTCAATTATTGTACTCCCACTGCAATAATCGGAAACCTCGTTGGATTGGTTTCATAGTGGGTGATTGAGGTCCTCAATGTCTATATGGGTTGCAACCTTTTTCGATATATGACCCATCTAGAAATTGAGGTGGCGCCTAGTGCCAGTTAAACCATTATATATGACCCCTAATACCGGGACGATGCCATATACAAGATGCAGCCATCTCGTTCTAAAGCTTGATGGAGAGCTAGGATATCAAATACCCTTTACTTACTTAGTATCATTTGATATAGGGAGAATTAATAACTTGATAATTATTATATTTTGGGTCTCACTTTACACATTAATTTATTACGCACTAGTTATGGAAATGCATAAGAAAAACGCCTTTCTAACAACACACACGTACTTGCTTTAATCTAGATTGTCTCAAGCAAATGAGTCAATTGGGGATGGGTTCTAATTAATTGTAATAGAGATCCTTGACTCCGCTCCAAGCTTGCCACCGTCTTCTCTCTTTATTGGACCTATCTAACATTTTTATTGCAATGGTACATGCCTATACAATTCTTCTAAATAAAAATAAAGATACAAACTGGGGGGCTCAAACTCCGGCCCAATACAACCCAGATAATAAAAAGAAATCAACCCTAAGCCCATACAAGGTGTCACCATTACATAATGATAAAAGGAGCACATAATCAAATTAAACACATATGTGATCATTATTAAATCTTATTTAATATTTAATTAAATCTAGTTTAATTAATTTTCAAAAATAAATCCAATTTAATGTTAATGGGCCAAGCCCAAACATTTCCTTTAATGCAATTAAAGTGGACTTTATCAAATAGAGCTCAACATGGGGAAAATAATATAAAAGCGAAGTTAAACTCTAATTAAATCCAATTTCAAATTAATTTGGGGCAAACCTATTTAATTTAATCCATAAAATAAAGCAAGCCCAACAAGCTTTATTTTGTCATTTAAATCCAATTTAAATATCAAGGATTAACTTTGATGATTAATTTTAAGTGGCTAATAAATCCAATTTTGGCCCTAGAAAAATCTAATTTTTCAAATAAACTAATTAAAATTGAATCTACTTTAATCTTAATTAAAATCCAATTTTAAAATTGAAAAAGATTTTATGGAGATCTTAATTTTAAAATTAATCCACATAAAATAATTTTAAAAATGCTAATTAGACTTGAGCCCAATTTTATTTACAAAATCATCTATTAGGTTCAAATACATCCAACGGGCTAAACGGGCCCAAGGCCCAATTTAAAAAATTAATATTAAACTTGTAAGATTAATTTTCCAAGGTCGGGGCGCAGCCAGACTAAAATAAAAAATTACATATCGGGCAAAGCCCGATGCACGGCGTTATCCTAACAGGGGCAACGCCGTGCTCCAACACCACACGACGCCGTGCAATCTAACGCATGGCGCTGGTGTGGGCACACAGCAGCGCGGCCGGGCAGCGTCACACAGCATGGCCAGGCCGTGCTTGTGTAGGCGCGGCACGGCGCCGCAGCCGTCAGGTGGTGTACCATGCACTGTCCGATGGCTGTTTTTCGGCGTTACCACCATGGCTTCGCCTCGCCTTTTCAATCGTGCAATTTAATCATCAAAAACCCAATAGTTTAAACATGCATAATATTAAATCATAACACCCAATTTTTCTATTTTTGCATACAATACGAAAAAAACATAAAATCACATATTTATATTCATCAAAAAATATAAACATTTAAACATGCATTCATATTCATCAAATAACATAAACGCATGGGCGCATGATAAAACTATCAAAACCATGAATTTGACTCTGATACCACTATTATGAATCGAACCGACATATAAAAAATTTTCTCGATTCACAAAGTCGGGATTCAATTCATGTTTTGATTATTTTATTTACACATAAAATTGAAAACCAAGAAGAAGATGTAATCCAATTACCTTTTTCAATGAATTCTAAAGCCAAGGTTTTGAGAAACAACGGATCGTTCCTCCCTCTAGATGATTTTCAATTCTTGAAGCTCGACCTCCTCTACTTCAGACTAGGTTGGGCGACTAGGGTTTATGGGGAGGGAGAAAGGATTTCAGTATTTTACTCATTTTCACTTTTTTTTTTTTTTTGGTTAATACAAGGGAAACTAACAACTACATTTCAGAAGACAAAATAAGTTCCACTTCCTTAGGAGGTTCCTGCTAGATATGGAGACCCAACACTCTATGGCCCATTTTAGCAAGTGAGTCTATACTCATGTGTCCAGCCTTTAGTATGCCTGATTGTAGTGTCCCATGGCATATGTAGCAACTTCCAACAATCCTCAATCACACCACCCAATGGATGAGTCCTCGTATTTGCTCCATGTATTAGCTTACGCGTGACTTCTGAATCAATTTCAATTTCTAACTTTGGAATCCTTCTCTCCCAACCAAGCCTTAGTCCTTCTCTAAGTGCCAATAATTCGGCTTCATTAATCATGTGTATCCCAAGATTCCAGCTGAACCCAATGCACCACTGACCCCAATGATCCCGAAGAAGGCCCCCCGCTGCAACGTTGTTTGATTCACTAAAGAAACTCCCATCTGTATTTAGTTTGAACCAGCCGTCCTTCGGTTTCTCCCACCTAATATCTTTAACCTGTTCACGGGATTTCTGCTTGTTTTGTGGGAAGGATTTATCCAAATCAATTGCCAGGTATTTGATCTTGGATATTACTTCTCTCAGATTCTTACTTCTACCATCAAACACCATAGCGTTCCTTCCCTTCCAAATCATCCAGATTGTTGCCAAAAACATAGTTGACCATCTCAAATGTGGAAGAATGATATTATGAAAATGCTTTTCTAAATTTACCTTGATCCAGGTAGCCGAGGAAATTGCCATGAATCGGGTTGGTGTAATCAAAAATTCCCAAACCCGTCTAGCCTCGACCCAGTCCCGTAAAGCATGGATAATATCCTCTGGGTCATGGTCGTATCTTAGGCACAGAGCATCTTTAGTAATGTGTTTAGAACACCTAAACTAATTTGTGACAATACTGTTATGCTGTATCAACCATAGAAAAACTTTCAACTTAATTGGCCCCTTAACCTTCCAAATCCATGTCCAATTCTGATTCGTTTGGCTAGGCTCATTTCGATTATCTACTGTTAGGAATTTCATGTTAGATGTTTTGATGATGACAAGATAGAATTTTATGTAGACCCCAAAAATGTAAATTCATGCTTTCATAGAAATATTGTATAAGCGTTTGAAAGTTTACTTATTTTGTTAGGCTTGTAGTTTTTATCTTTATAGATTTTAAACTAAGTATTTAATGCCAAGTCACTAATAGAATTATGAGTGAGTCTATCAAGGATGAAATTGAAGGTCTGCGTCTGAAGTCAAGAGAAGATAAAGATTTGCTTTGAGCGTCTGTCAAATGCTAAAAGACTACTTCAAGATTTATAAATCAAGGGCTCACTATTCACGCGTCACTATTTATGCGCTTACTATTTATGAGTTACTATTCAAGCGCTCACTATTTAAGCATTACTATTCAAGCGCTCAAAAGCGAGTCCAAAAGACTCAAGCGTCAAGCACTTACTATTTAAGCACTATTCACATATTACTATTCAAGCACTCAAGTGTCCGAGCAACTCAAGCGTCAAGCGCTTACTATTCAAGTACTATTCACGTGTTACTATTCAAGCGCTCACTATTCCAACGACTCAAGCGTCTTCTGAATAGTGCTACTATTCAAACGTCACCATTCAAGCAAACAGTATTCAAGCGTCTTCTGAATAGTGCTACTATTCAAGCGTCACTATTCAAGCGAACAGTATTCAAGC